>JAODAG010106187.1:0-15586 GCA_027574785.1 Orphnurgus asper
TAGAGTCGGTCGGAGTTTTATATCTTATTTTACGATCGTACCGATAGTTGAGAATATCGGCAAAACACGGATCGGCATAAATGTCGACAATCTTCCGATATTGCTTTTACCAATTTGTAATGATTGGTCAACTACAACACTGTAACGTTAGCCTGTTACGTTATACAGTAGCATATATAACTAGTCTGATTTCGTACATTGCAATGGTTCTGATAAACAAACAGCACATGACAGGCCTCGAATCTCATTATTAGTCGATTAGTAGTCGATTCCGCCAATCTTACTGAATAGAGCCAAAACACGGATCGGCATAAATGTCGACAATCTTCCGATATTGCTTTTACCAATTTGTAATGATTGGTCAACTACAACACTGTAACGTTAGCCTGTTACGTTATACAGTAGCATATATAACTAGTCTGATTTCGTACATTGCAATGGTTCTGATAAACAAACAGCACATGACAGGCCTCGAATCTCATTATTAGTCGATTAGTAGTCGATTCCGCCAATCTTACTGAATAGAGCCACGCATTGCGTGACCAAGTCGCCCGCTAGTATTTTTTTCATGCCGCAAAAGTAGGTAAAATTAATCTTGAGCAGAACTTGCACTACGCATTGTTGCCGCGCACTGTGTACCGTCACTGTTTATAATCTTCCTGTGCAAATTTTCACACAGTAAAGTCAACGGCGACTTCGCCGCCGAGCAGCGAGTCTTGAACTTGAAAAAAATTGTTTCAATTACGTTGGTGCTTAAGTTTCAAGCTATTAGTACGAGTTCCGTACTTAACGTCACTGTGGTCAGATCGTTATCAGTAAATATTTTTCACAGAATGTATTACAAAAATCCTACATGCTAAAATATGCTAGCGCCTTATATTTTCTACTCGCAATTACAAATTCTACTCGCAATCAGCGAGTGATATAGTGCGAAATTCGAGCCCTGCCATGTTCGCTAAACAAAACCGTGATTGATTGTTGTTATTCTCAATAATGTCCGAAATAATATCACATCACCGCGTGCGGCGAAAACGCAATGTTTTTCCCCGCTAGAATGCCATGTGTGTGTAATACCTTTATTTTCCCCGCTAGAATGCCACGTGTGTGTAATACCTTTAAGCGGGGAATTCCGGCCCACTATATTTGCCTGTGATTTGCCAGGATGGCGGATAGAACAGAGATACACTCATCGAGTTCTCGTCGAAAATTGGATCGAGGAATATTATGCAGTAGTCTTTCGTAGGCTACACCTTGTTGTGTAACCTGCAGAAATATCTCATTAATAATGTCTGCTGATATAAAAAACAAATATTTCATGTAACTGAAATTATGTAAAAGCCATCCCTGTGGAGAAACCCTGCGAGGCTGCTGATCATGGAGGAATCCCTGCATTAAATTGACAAGCCTCATTTCTTTCGACCAAAGTTCAAGAGGTAACGAGGCAGGCAATGTAACCGTACATCCAATCCTACTCCTAGGAACGCCATTTAATTTCGGCCTCATCCAATAAGATGTGACTGACCACTTTTTCAAAGACCGAGCATTGGAGGATCTCCTTGCAATTAGACATGGCCACTACGACTAACATAGCGTAGAGGATTCTTTATCAGATAATGAAGCGTAAGAGAATAACATTTTCAAGAAATTAGCCTCGAGCTTTCAGCTTTTTATAACTAGAAAATTGCCTTTTTAAACCAAAACGTATGCTCAGATGAGGTTTTTATGGGGTTTTATGTACAGTTTACGGACACTCCCACCTACTAGCCCACTTTTCTACACTAGTCTTGTTTGTCGTTCGTGTGGAGAGGTGCAATTAAGTTCAGCTGGAAGCTCCCTTGGAAGTCGTTAATTGACGAGATTTTTTTCATAACAACAATGATGAATATGTGTAACCATTTGTAATGTGCATGTTTCTAGCTACCCCAAAGTCCTCTCGGTCAAAGGGACCTTGACGGTCTCCCTCCATGAATCAAGTGCGATACACACGTATACACGATATCCCATGTCCCAAGGGAAAGAACTGATAACAGCTGATGCGGTATCCAGAGCACCAACGAATCAAGCGACATGAGACAAATTCGAGAGGGTATTTGTTGACACAATCCTGCATTGCCTTCCAGCAACTGAGGAACGTTTAAAAGAGATCCGAGAAAACCAGGAGTACAATCTGCAGCCAATTTAGAAATTTCTGCGAGGATGGTTGGCCAGACAAACCAGACCTAACACTAGCCATGAAACAGTATTCTCCATATCAGGCAGAATTGACAATGCAGAATGGATTGTTGTTAAAAGGTCAACGACTAGTTATTCCGGCATCTATGTGCCCCACTATGCTTGAGAAAATACACGTCCGACACCTTGGCATAATGAAATATCGCAAACGCGCCCAGTAGTCGATCTGGTGGCCATCTGGTTAAGCAAACAGCTACAGGACCTTGTTTAGAACTGTACAGAATGCATTAAGTGCAGAGAACACAGTGCAGAATCAATGATTTATAACAGCATGCCCAGATACTGTAGGCCATGGCAAAAGGTTGCAACAGATCTTTTTTATCTAAACAACAATCAGTATTTGATAATTGTGGACTATTTTTTTGAGATTCCTTGAGGTGGTAAAACTATCAAGCACTACTTCAGGGGGTATAATAGACACCATGAAATTGAAGTCAGTATCCCAGAGACTGTAATGTCAGATAACGGGCCGCAATTCTCTAGTGTTGAGTTCGCAAATTTTGCAACAAGCTACCAATTTCGCCACATCACTAGTAGCCCTGGATTTCCGCAAAACGATGGAGAGGTCGAGCGAGCAGTACAAACCGCCAAAAACATTCTGCTAAAGTCTTCAGATCCGCATCTCGGTCTACTATCATATCGCATAACGCCTATCCAACAAGGATATAGTCCAGCTCAACTGTTGATGGGATGCCAACTGCGAAGCACCCTGCCAGTGTATACCCAGAAGCTAAATCAGTGTTGGCCTGACCTCAAAAAGTTTAAGACGCGGAGTTGAAAGCAACGCAACAGTCTAATTTCGGCAAGAGACACAGAGCTATACCACTGTCCACATTGAAGAAAGGGGAAAAGTGTGGATCAAATCGAAACAAACGACAGGCACAATCGTAAGAATGGCCGGAAGAGCGCGATTGTATATCGTCCAAACGCAGTATGGAAAAATTGGGAGCACCCTCAAAGAGCTGAATTCCCTAGGGAAGGGAAACGAGGAAGATATAGTTGGACCTCCAATTCAACCGGACGACGAGTTCCCAGCAAAAGTTCCAGCCGATCAAGCAGCAAACAACCGAAGCCCAATGAGAAACTGGAGTGGGCGTGTCATCAGACCAAATAACTGTTCCCCAAGTAGTAATTGTGTCAGTTTGCTCAATATATGTTTTAAAGTATTCGGACTTTAAGTTGCTTGAAAAGATTTCCTATAAAAGCATATATAAATATATGAAGAGCGCCACCTACAAGGGAGAACTTACCAAGATGGCCGACTACTTGAGTTGTAATTATAAACCTGACAAATAAACCTGATCAATCGTTAACAACCTGTCTGTCATAACTCTATAAAAAACATCTAAGCAGTGTGTCGATTCTGCCAAGAGGGCATTTTAGGTTGCATGATAAGGACAAATTGTTCTTAGATTGTATAAACAGATGGTGAGGCCTCATCTGGAGTATGCTGTTCAGGCATGAAATCCATACTTGGCTAATTGGCTTATTCTTGAGCATGTTTATTATAGGAATAGGAGGGCAACGAAATTGATCAGTTCTACATTAGTTCCCTGTCATATCAGCAGCATCTGTTACATCTGAAGCCTACTACATTTGAACTTAGAAGTCTTCGTGACGACCTTTTGCAGGTTTTTAAAATTGTCCATGGTTTTGTTTCATGATTTTTTCAATTGGTTGCAAAATAATCATACCAGAGGTCATACATAAGTCTTTAAGTTTTGCAAGGATTTTGCCAGTCACATAAAACCTTAAAATTATTATAGAGTATGTTTTCATAGGCTACAGATACTTATGGCAGGCATATCACAAACAAACAGAATGATAGAATTTGATGATCATATATGTAGGCATGCATACATGACATATGCTCACATGTCGTAGTCCTTTCAAAAATATTGACAGAGACATTCTATTCTGCACCCATTTCCTTGCCATTATTTTTCTAAACTTGTAGTTTGTAGTCCTTCTTTGCTTCTATTACATTCAAGATTATGCTCATTTTTCTGTATATGATTGGATAAAACTGTTACAATTTTTCTGAGCTGTCTCCTAATTGTTTGCATTGATTGAACAATAAATGACGATTGGAGGCTAATAGAGCTAGCTAGCTGTGTGACTGCATGCTTTGGTAAAGGTTGTCAGAAGCAATTCAACAAAGCATGTAAGGTATTTTACAAGTGATAATCGATGGTTTCACTGAATGTTATAACATATATTTCCAGAGCTCGGTGCTACTTTATATGAGGTTAAATGAGGGTTTCACTTAAATACATTCATAACATATTTCTGGCTATTTTAACTGATACCATGGCTGCTACATGCCAGGATAATCCAAGGTTTGACTGAATGCAGTGATAACAAAATTTCCAGTCACTTGAACTTCATACCAGAGGTATAGCTATACTTACATAAGGGGCAAGTTGAGGCGATGACATCATGATTTCCATCATCTCTGGGTTGGCAGAGAGATGTGATAACAAACTCTGCATGGCAGGGCTGTTGTAAATATGTGGACTCGCTACAGAATTAATAGAGAAGAGAAAGAACTTGATTTCATATACAGAATTGTATGCAAAAGTGAGGGTGTTTGCAGTGTTCGATTTTCTAAAAACTGCTATTATGCAACATTTTTTTGCATAGCAGTTTGAACATTTTGGATAGCAGTTTTGTAACTGTAAACTCTCTAAGCAGACTGCCCACAATGGGTTGGCGCACATAGGACAAGAACATTTTTGGCTAAAAATACCCCCTGGATCTCAGCAAAGACACTTCCCAGGCCTGTTTGTCATCACCACACATGTCATATACAGAATTGTATGCATGGGTGAGCTGTTTGCAGTGTTCTATTTTCTTTAAAAAATAACTGCTATGCAATATTTTTGTGCATAGCAGTTTGAACATTTTGGATAGCAGTTTTGTAACTGTAAACTATCGGCGAACTGCCAAAATGGGTTGGCGCGCATAGGACAAGAACATTTTTGGCTAAACATACCCCCTAGATCGCAGCAAAGACCTTTTTGTCATTACCACAGATCCCATTTGAGGGTAACTGGAGCGGATTTATAATACGGATTACTAAAAAGTGCTTAGATGTATTTTTTGGCACATTTCTGTGGGGCCCCTTGTTGGCCCACCTGGATCTGCCATTTTGTTCATCTAATTTGGGTTCTGTAACTTTTGTTATTTTAATTAATAATTGTTTTTAATTTATTTTCATTGGGCCTAACAGATTTTAACACTTCAAAAATTAACACTATGATTTAAAAAACTTATTTTAGAAAAATAAATTGTATCGTTGTCCTGTCACAGTGTCCCCCCCCCCTCTATTGTAGATTTAAATAAAATACATAGCTGCATCTGCAAACCATTTCTGGTGTTTAATTGTCTTTTTAAGTCTGGAAGAAGACTATATAGTGAAGAGAAGATGAAGAGAAAATACAAAGAAAATGAAGAGAAAATACAAAAAAGATAAACAAACAAGGTATTTTAATGGTTTCGTGGCCTAATAACAAAGTAGGCAAGTAAACATGCAGTAGAAGTTGTACCACAACAATCAGAGAAGTGTAACTGTATAAATACTTCGGCACTGCTGTAAGTGCAGTTTAGCAGGCCCCATATGCACAGCCAACCTGTTTGGCATTTATTAAAATGTTGCTGGGGGTTTCAAGATTAAGATTAAATGTAGCAAAAGATAATGCAGCCTGTGGTGTCACTTGTAATTTGTTAATTTCTCAAATATCAGTATTGTCCTCTTTTTCCTGCTCATACTCATTCCGAAGGCTGAACAAGGAAAGCTTAATATTAAGCAGGAGCGGGGCGATTTTTACACCACGTTTAAATTCGTATGATGGTATTCCGACAATTTTTGTATTTCGCTCTCGCAAAAACACTGGTTTGATGGTTGGTAAACTTTTTATATCAAGTTCGTCGACTGCAGTGTTTGGCGTTGTTTTTAATGACGAACTACGATTGTACGAACAAACTCCCTAGCAGGAAAAATAAATCGCTGTTAGTCAGGTGAATGTTTATGCACTCCCGTGTACCGGTGTTTTCTCCCAGCTAGCTACGTGGTGCGTTACTAATACAAGTAAGCATTGCAGTGCGTGTACCGAACTGTAAATAATATGCGTGTAATTTAGTGTTAGGTCATACTGGTAGGCTTTCACGTTGAAGATTTAACTACAACTGTAACAAGTACAATATTTCTTTTAGAAAGTTGTTTCGTAGCTAGATGGACGACTGCTAACAATGCAGTTAGTTGCTGAACTGTACATGTATCTTTTATCAAGATTTTGGCACTACTTTGATAGATCGATATAGCGTAATGCCTGCGTTTATTTTTGCATCGCACCTTGTGCGATGTAATTGAGAGACGTGTCGCAAAGTCGCCGTTTTGGTTCACATTTTGCGATGCGATACAGGGGAAATCGAACACTGATAACAATTACACATGTAGTCTACAACAGTGAGACATTGTTCTGTGTATCACAACACCATGTAGTATATTGAAGTAGTACGCGAGACATACTTCATTATGTGTAGCACAACACATGATGTAAGATATAGTTGTGAGACAGTCTAGGCATTATTCAGCATATCACAACACATGTAGTCTATATAGACAGACAGTCTAGGCAAGTTAGTCAAACATCCTATACAACAGGAACCTATGGAAGCATTAAAGTCACCAATGGCACTCAGCGATAACATTCATTCATTCGTCCATGCAACATGCAGTCCGTCGGTTCATTCATTTCATATCCATCCATTCGTTCAATGATATATGCATTGCATACAAACCTGTTGAAGTCCCAAAAGGGTTACCAGCCACTTGCTTCAGAGCCACATTTTGGATCATGGGCTCCTTTTTTCCATGCATCCTGCTCAATGCGATTTCCACACCTGGTAGGTTCTGGTAAATATAAAAATAACTTCTACATTTCAGAATTTCGAAATGCTTCCTTTTTATGTACCTTAGGCTTAAAAACTGAACAAGAGCAAATACATTTGAAACAATCACTGCATCTGTTCTTAACCATAAATTTGTTTTGTAAAAAGGGCATCTATATAGACACATAATAAATACTCTTCATTACACCATTGAGGGGAAGGGGGGGGGCATGTGTCTTTTAATATTAAAACCTTGCACATGCTAGTCAGCCCAACCATTTTTCGGGGGAAGACGACAAGAGTAAGTTAGAAGTTTCAAAAATACTCTCTGTGGCTAAAAGCATGGTGGGATATCAAATGCGCCGATTTCCCTAAATTATCCTTGAGTTAATAAATCAAGGTGTGGGGGGGGGAGAAGATCCACCAAAGTATGGTCATCTTGCAATCCAATCGGAAGGTTGTACATTCTAGTGATCGACGGAGCCTCACCTCGAGTTCACGTAAAATATGGTCCTGCTCCTGAACCATATCAACCATGGCATCTGGGTCATTTCTAAAACCCTGCAGGATGCGATAGCAATACCCCGAGTCGTTTAGCCTCCTTGCAATCGCTGGATGCCTCTGAAGAAAATCAGTAGTAAATGGTATATGTATGCATAAATTTATATATATAAATTTATGCATACATATACCATTTACTACTGATTTTCTTCAGAGGCATCCAGCGATTGCAAGGAGGCTAAACGACTCGGGGTATTGCTATCGCATCCTGCAGGGTTTTAGAAATGACCCAGATGCCATGGTTGATATGGTTCAGGAGCAGGACCATATTTTACGTGAACTCGAGGTGAGGCTCCGTCGATCACTAGAATGTACAACCTTCCGATTGGATTGCAAGATGACCATACTTTGGTGGATCTTCTCCCCCCCCCACACCTTGATTTATTAACTCAAGGATAATTTAGGGAAATCGGCGCATTTGATATCCCACCATGCTTTTAGCCACAGAGAGTATTTTTGAAACTTCTAACTTACTCTTGTCGTCTTCCCCCGAAAAATGGTTGGGCTGACTAGCATGTGCAAGGTTTTAATATTAAAAGACACATGCCCCCCCCCTTCCCCTCAATGGTGTAATGAAGAGTATTTATTATGTGTCTATATAGATGCCCTTTTTACAAAACAAATTTATGGTTAAGAACAGATGCAGTGATTGTTTCAAATGTATTTGCTCTTGTTCAGTTTTTAAGCCTAAGGTACATAAAAAGGAAGCATTTCGAAATTCTGAAATGTAGAAGTTATTTTTATATTTACCAGAACCTACCAGGTGTGGAAATCGCATTGAGCAGGATGCATGGAAAAAAGGAGCCCATGATCCAAAATGTGGCTCTGAAGCAAGTGGCTGGTAACCCTTTTGGGACTTCAACAGGTTTGTATGCAATGCATATATCATTGAACGAATGGATGGATATGAAATGAATGAACCGACGGACTGCATGTTGCATGGACGAATGAATGAATGTTATCGCTGAGTGCCATTGGTGACTTTAATGCTTCCATAGGTTCCTGTTGTATAGGATGTTTGACTAACTTGCCTAGACTGTCTGTCTATATAGACTACATGTGTTGTGATATGCTGAATAATGCCTAGACTGTCTCACAACTATATCTTACATCATGTGTTGTGCTACACATAATGAAGTATGTCTCGCGTACTACTTCAATATACTACATGGTGTTGTGATACACAGAACAATGTCTCACTGTTGTAGACTACATGTGTAATTGTTATCAGTGTTCGATTTCCCCTGTATCGCATCGCAAAATGTGAACCAAAACGGCGACTTTGCGACACGTCTCTCAATTACATCGCACAAGGTGCGATGCAAAAATAAACGCAGGCATTACGCTATATCGATCTATCAAAGTAGTGCCAAAATCTTGATAAAAGATACATGTACAGTTCAGCAACTAACTGCATTGTTAGCAGTCGTCCATCTAGCTACGAAACAACTTTCTAAAAGAAATATTGTACTTGTTACAGTTGTAGTTAAATCTTCAACGTGAAAGCCTACCAGTATGACCTAACACTAAATTACACGCATATTATTTACAGTTCGGTACACGCACTGCAATGCTTACTTGTATTAGTAACGCACCACGTAGCTAGCTGGGAGAAAACACCGGTACACGGGAGTGCATAAACATTCACCTGACTAACAGCGATTTATTTTTCCTGCTAGGGAGTTTGTTCGTACAATCGTAGTTCGTCATTAAAAACAACGCCAAACACTGCAGTCGACGAACTTGATATAAAAAGTTTACCAACCATCAAACCAGTGTTTTTGCGAGAGCGAAATACAAAAATTGTCGGAATACCATCATACGAATTTAAACGTGGTGTAAAAATCGCCCCGCTCCTGCTTAATATTAAGCTTTCCTTGTTCAGCCTTCGGAATGAGTATGAGCAGGAAAAAGAGGACAATACTGATATTTGAGAAATTAACAAATTACAAGTGACACCACAGGCTGCATTATCTTTTGCTACATTTAATCTTAATCTTGAAACCCCCAGCAACATTTTAATAAATGCCAAACAGGTTGGCTGTGCATATGGGGCCTGCTAAACTGCACTTACAGCAGTGCCGAAGTATTTATACAGTTACACTTCTCTGATTGTTGTGGTACAACTTCTACTGCATGTTTACTTGCCTACTTTGTTATTAGGCCACGAAACCATTAAAATACCTTGTTTGTTTATCTTTTTTGTATTTTCTCTTCATTTTCTTTGTATTTTCTCTTCATCTTCTCTTCACTATATAGTCTTCTTCCAGACTTAAAAAGACAATTAAACACCAGAAATGGTTTGCAGATGCAGCTATGTATTTTATTTAAATCTACAATAGAGGGGGGGGGGACACTGTGACAGGACAACGATACAATTTATTTTTCTAAAATAAGTTTTTTAAATCATAGTGTTAATTTTTGAAGTGTTAAAATCTGTTAGGCCCAATGAAAATAAATTAAAAACAATTATTAATTAAAATAACAAAAGTTACAGAACCCAAATTAGATGAACAAAATGGCAGATCCAGGTGGGCCAACAAGGGGCCCCACAGAAATGTGCCAAAAAATACATCTAAGCACTTTTTAGTAATCCGTATTATAAATCCGCTCCAGTTACCCTCAAATGGGATCTGTGGTAATGACAAAAAGGTCTTTGCTGCGATCTAGGGGGTATGTTTAGCCAAAAATGTTCTTGTCCTATGCGCGCCAACCCATTTTGGCAGTTCGCCGATAGTTTACAGTTACAAAACTGCTATCCAAAATGTTCAAACTGCTATGCACAAAAATATTGCATAGCAGTTATTTTTTAAAGAAAATAGAACACTGCAAACAGCTCACCCATGCATACAATTCTGTATATGACATGTGTGGTGATGACAAACAGGCCTGGGAAGTGTCTTTGCTGAGATCCAGGGGGTATTTTTAGCCAAAAATGTTCTTGTCCTATGTGCGCCAACCCATTGTGGGCAGTCTGCTTAGAGAGTTTACAGTTACAAAACTGCTATCCAAAATGTTCAAACTGCTATGCAAAAAAATGTTGCATAATAGCAGTTTTTAGAAAATCGAACACTGCAAACACCCTCACTTTTGCATACAATTCTGTATATGAAATCAAGTTCTTTCTCTTCTCTATTAATTCTGTAGCGAGTCCACATATTTACAACAGCCCTGCCATGCAGAGTTTGTTATCACATCTCTCTGCCAACCCAGAGATGATGGAAATCATGATGTCATCGCCTCAACTTGCCCCTTATGTAAGTATAGCTATACCTCTGGTATGAAGTTCAAGTGACTGGAAATTTTGTTATCACTGCATTCAGTCAAACCTTGGATTATCCTGGCATGTAGCAGCCATGGTATCAGTTAAAATAGCCAGAAATATGTTATGAATGTATTTAAGTGAAACCCTCATTTAACCTCATATAAAGTAGCACCGAGCTCTGGAAATATATGTTATAACATTCAGTGAAACCATCGATTATCACTTGTAAAATACCTTACATGCTTTGTTGAATTGCTTCTGACAACCTTTACCAAAGCATGCAGTCACACAGCTAGCTAGCTCTATTAGCCTCCAATCGTCATTTATTGTTCAATCAATGCAAACAATTAGGAGACAGCTCAGAAAAATTGTAACAGTTTTATCCAATCATATACAGAAAAATGAGCATAATCTTGAATGTAATAGAAGCAAAGAAGGACTACAAACTACAAGTTTAGAAAAATAATGGCAAGGAAATGGGTGCAGAATAGAATGTCTCTGTCAATATTTTTGAAAGGACTACGACATGTGAGCATATGTCATGTATGCATGCCTACATATATGATCATCAAATTCTATCATTCTGTTTGTTTGTGATATGCCTGCCATAAGTATCTGTAGCCTATGAAAACATACTCTATAATAATTTTAAGGTTTTATGTGACTGGCAAAATCCTTGCAAAACTTAAAGACTTATGTATGACCTCTGGTATGATTATTTTGCAACCAATTGAAAAAATCATGAAACAAAACCATGGACAATTTTAAAAACCTGCAAAAGGTCGTCACGAAGACTTCTAAGTTCAAATGTAGTAGGCTTCAGATGTAACAGATGCTGCTGATATGACAGGGAACTAATGTAGAACTGATCAATTTCGTTGCCCTCCTATTCCTATAATAAACATGCTCAAGAATAAGCCAATTAGCCAAGTATGGATTTCATGCCTGAACAGCATACTCCAGATGAGGCCTCACCATCTGTTTATACAATCTAAGAACAATTTGTCCTTATCATGCAACCTAAAATGCCCTCTTGGCAGAATCGACACACTGCTTAGATGTTTTTTATAGAGTTATGACAGACAGGTTGTTAACGATTGATCAGGTTTATTTGTCAGGTTTATAATTACAACTCAAGTAGTCGGCCATCTTGGTAAGTTCTCCCTTGTAGGTGGCGCTCTTCATATATTTATATATGCTTTTATAGGAAATCTTTTCAAGCAACTTAAAGTCCGAATACTTTAAAACATATATTGAGCAAACTGACACAATTACTACTTGGGGAACAGTTATTTGGTCTGATGACACGCCCACTCCAGTTTCTCATTGGGCTTCGGTTGTTTGCTGCTTGATCGGCTGGAACTTTTGCTGGGAACTCGTCGTCCGGTTGAATTGGAGGTCCAACTATATCTTCCTCGTTTCCCTTCCCTAGGGAATTCAGCTCTTTGAGGGTGCTCCCAATTTTTCCATACTGCGTTTGGACGATATACAATCGCGCTCTTCCGGCCATTCTTACGATTGTGCCTGTCGTTTGTTTCGATTTGATCCACACTTTTCCCCTTTCTTCAATGTGGACAGTGGTATAGCTCTGTGTCTCTTGCCGAAATTAGACTGTTGCGTTGCTTTCAACTCCGCGTCTTAAACTTTTTGAGGTCAGGCCAACACTGATTTAGCTTCTGGGTATACACTGGCAGGGTGCTTCGCAGTTGGCATCCCATCAACAGTTGAGCTGGACTATATCCTTGTTGGATAGGCGTTATGCGATATGATAGTAGACCGAGATGCGGATCTGAAGACTTTAGCAGAATGTTTTTGGCGGTTTGTACTGCTCGCTCGACCTCTCCATCGTTTTGCGGAAATCCAGGGCTACTAGTGATGTGGCGAAATTGGTAGCTTGTTGCAAAATTTGCGAACTCAACACTAGAGAAT
This sequence comes from Orphnurgus asper, assembly GCA_027574785.1. Taxonomy (NCBI): domain Eukaryota; kingdom Metazoa; phylum Echinodermata; class Holothuroidea; order Elasipodida; family Deimatidae; genus Orphnurgus; species Orphnurgus asper. The sequence continues at coordinate 12,881 of JAODAG010106187.1, forward strand.
TGCGGCCCGTTATCTGACATTACAGTCTCTGGGATACTGACTTCAATTTCATGGTGTCTATTATACCCCCTGAAGTAGTGCTTGATAGTTTTACCACCTCAAGGAATCTCAAAAAAATAGTCCACAATTATCAAATACTGATTGTTGTTTAGATAAAAAAGATCTGTTGCAACCTTTTGCCATGGCCTACAGTATCTGGGCATGCTGTTATAAATCATTGATTCTGCACTGTGTTCTCTGCACTTAATGCATTCTGTACAGTTCTAAACAAGGTCCTGTAGCTGTTTGCTTAACCAGATGGCCACCAGATCGACTACTGGGCGCGTTTGCGATATTTCATTATGCCAAGGTGTCGGACGTGTATTTTCTCAAGCATAGTGGGGCACATAGATGCCGGAATAACTAGTCGTTGACCTTTTAACAACAATCCATTCTGCATTGTCAATTCTGCCTGATATGGAGAATACTGTTTCATGGCTAGTGTTAGGTCTGGTTTGTCTGGCCAACCATCCTCGCAGAAATTTCTAAATTGGCTGCAGATTGTACTCCTGGTTTTCTCGGATCTCTTTTAAACGTTCCTCAGTTGCTGGAAGGCAATGCAGGATTGTGTCAACAAATACCCTCTCGAATTTGTCTCATGTCGCTTGATTCGTTGGTGCTCTGGATACCGCATCAGCTGTTATCAGTTCTTTCCCTTGGGACATGGGATATCGTGTATACGTGTGTATCGCACTTGATTCATGGAGGGAGACCGTCAAGGTCCCTTTGACCGAGAGGACTTTGGGGTAGCTAGAAACATGCACATTACAAATGGTTACACATATTCATCATTGTTGTTATGAAAAAAATCTCGTCAATTAACGACTTCCAAGGGAGCTTCCAGCTGAACTTAATTGCACCTCTCCACACGAACGACAAACAAGACTAGTGTAGAAAAGTGGGCTAGTAGGTGGGAGTGTCCGTAAACTGTACATAAAACCCCATAAAAACCTCATCTGAGCATACGTTTTGGTTTAAAAAGGCAATTTTCTAGTTATAAAAAGCTGAAAGCTCGAGGCTAATTTCTTGAAAATGTTATTCTCTTACGCTTCATTATCTGATAAAGAATCCTCTACGCTATGTTAGTCGTAGTGGCCATGTCTAATTGCAAGGAGATCCTCCAATGCTCGGTCTTTGAAAAAGTGGTCAGTCACATCTTATTGGATGAGGCCGAAATTAAATGGCGTTCCTAGGAGTAGGATTGGATGTACGGTTACATTGCCTGCCTCGTTACCTCTTGAACTTTGGTCGAAAGAAATGAGGCTTGTCAATTTAATGCAGGGATTCCTCCATGATCAGCAGCCTCGCAGGGTTTCTCCACAGGGATGGCTTTTACATAATTTCAGTTACATGAAATATTTGTTTTTTATATCAGCAGACATTATTAATGAGATATTTCTGCAGGTTACACAACAAGGTGTAGCCTACGAAAGACTACTGCATAATATTCCTCGATCCAATTTTCGACGAGAACTCGATGAGTGTATCTCTGTTCTATCCGCCATCCTGGCAAATCACAGGCAAATATAGTGGGCCGGAATTCCCCGCTTAAAGGTATTACACACACGTGGCATTCTAGCGGGGAAAATAAAGGTATTACACACACATGGCATTCTAGCGGGGAAAAACATTGCGTTTTCGCCGCACGCGGTGATGTGATATTATTTCGGACATTATTGAGAATAACAACAATCAATCACGGTTTTGTTTAGCGAACATGGCAGGGCTCGAATTTCGCACTATATCACTCGCTGATTGCGAGTAGAATTTGTAATTGCGAGTAGAAAATATAAGGCGCTAGCATATTTTAGCATGTAGGATTTTTGTAATACATTCTGTGAAAAATATTTACTGATAACGATCTGACCACAGTGACGTTAAGTACGGAACTCGTACTAATAGCTTGAAACTTAAGCACCAACGTAATTGAAACAATTTTTTTCAAGTTCAAGACTCGCTGCTCGGCGGCGAAGTCGCCGTTGACTTTACTGTGTGAAAATTTGCACAGGAAGATTATAAACAGTGACGGTACACAGTGCGCGGCAACAATGCGTAGTGCAAGTTCTGCTCAAGATTAATTTTACCTACTTTTGCGGCATGAAAAAAATACTAGCGGGCGACTTGGTCACGCAATGCGTGGCTCTATTCAGTAAGATTGGCGGAATCGACTACTAATCGACTAATAATGAGATTCGAGGCCTGTCATGTGCTGTTTGTTTATCAGAACCATTGCAATGTACGAAATCAGACTAGTTATATATGCTACTGTATAACGTAACAGGCTAACGTTACAGTGTTGTAGTTGACCAATCATTACAAATTGGTAAAAGCAATATCGGAAGATTGTCGACATTTATGCCGATCCGTGTTTTGGCTCTATTCAGTAAGATTGGCGGAATCGACTACTAATCGACTAATAATGAGATTCGAGGCCTGTCATGTGCTGTTTGTTTATCAGAACCATTGCAATGTACGAAATCAGACTAGTTATATATGCTACTGTATAACGTAACAGGCTAACGTTACAGTGTTGTAGTTGACCAATCATTACAAATTGGTAAAAGCAATATCGGAAGATTGTCGACATTTATGCCGATCCGTGTTTTGCCGATATTCTCAACTATCGGTACGATCGTAAAATAAGATATAAAACTCCGACCGACTCTA
>JAODAG010106298.1:0-15586 GCA_027574785.1 Orphnurgus asper
ATATATTTATGCAAGGTGTATGCTATGAATTATGTAGACTAGACCATGAACCACCTGGCGACTGTCACATGTGTACTACGTTAGTTTACAGTACGCCGCCTAGCCTACACCAAGTTTTGGAATAATTCAGACAAGTGCGACAGTGTCCGATAATTTTGTTGTCTCTCCAATCAGATGGACCTATCATGCTATCATGCATTAACCTCCAGTTATGGATTGGATAACATAACCTAAGGTTTGCTTAGTTGACGTTAGTTAGCTAACGGTGGTTATAGAAATAGGGATGTTCCAGGGATGCATAGTGAAGTGAAAGTTTTCAGTAAATAAACGCTTTTGAATTGCAACAGCTAACAATTTTGCGTTACACTAATTATCGTAGATAATTATTGTACATATTGCCGCTCTTACGTTTACGTCGTAATTTTTTTTTTTTTTTTTACAAACTTCCAGCTTCTTTCAGGACAAAAAATAATAACCAAAGGTACCGTACGTCTCTCCCCTCAACAGATTGACAAGGACATGTTCCACTTGGTCCATGTTCGCGGTGGGAGTATGGACGGCTGCATGATTGGGTTTATTATACAGTTATAGCCTCTGCACGTTGATTAATGTCTCAGTGACAGTGCCCTACTTGATGTGTTATATAAAAAAGACTGTTATATTTTATTTCGCTAAATTCATACCGAAAATGTCTCACCAGAGATGACATGCCTCCAGGATTATTCTTGTGATGACAACGTCGAGAGCGGCGTGATTTCCACATCCCATTTCTGTTAAGACATTGGGGAGTGTAGTGCCACGTGTAGTGTCACGTAATGTGTAGCCAGCCCCGGTACTTGCCGTCCCTTAACATCGCTGGTCTTAGCCAAAAAAGACGCAGAGAAACGCACCATTTAAAATCACTTTATATCAATCTAGCTCCCTGTCTCTCTGCTTCTCGCGGTCTCTCTAATCATACACAGTTCATAGTGTCTTTAGGCCAGTCAAGTAGTATGGCCATGTAAAGAACGTGACCGTGTTTTGGACATTCTATGCACGTTTGAGGGCTACCTTGCTTCACATCAAGTTCAACCGGCCAGGCGTGACTTCACCGGTTCTGGTTGATAGCAGATATTTCAACCTCGATGTTCTGCCTTTGTCTATATTATCGTTCACAAAACGTCAGTTACTCTGCTTCTTTTAAAAGCATTCGTTACAGTTTGGACATCTAAAAGTGGGGCGTTTGAAGGATTGTAATTGTAGGCATTTCGTCTTGGCTTATTACATCAATTACTCATTCCTTTCATTGAAACATATAAAACTCTTATTTTTCCCTTTACTTCGTTCATCCAAACATTTGAGTTGAAACATTGAACCTCTATATTATATAAGCAAATCTCTGTGAGAGGTCAGCATCTGACGATAATGTGGGTTAAAATCACGTAACATTTGTATTGATACTTCACATGAGAACGCAATCGTTATCATACAAATGTAGGAAGAAATATTCAGCATAAACCTAAATATTCACATTGTATACACGTGTGGCGATCATCTGCAAGAGACGAACATCTTTAAACACAATTACAACGATACAATAATTCTTCGTACCATTTCATCACATTTTTCGAGCATATTTTTGCGACCTTAACGGGGAAACGGATTGACCCCAAAAGTTTTGGAGCGGCATTTCGTGATTGTTTTTCAGTTTTTTTTCCCTCCATACATGATGAAGTACCTTGCCTGTATTCTTCAACCCTTCTGTAGCTTTCACGGGCAATTTAGTAATGCGAATCCCCCCCTCTTGAACAAATTTTTGACTTTTTTTGGCAATTTATACTAACAAATTGAGGCCACTAATAGTACACTACTTTATATATACAAGTTAACTTACTTGACTCCAAACTTTTATTTTATAAAGTCAATAAAAGACTGCATGATCAATGAGGAGACCTTACTTCCTGAACCTCTACGATATACGAGAGGTGCTACGTTTATCGATGATTGCAAGGAAAAAAATTCTACTTCAAAATATATACAATTTTAGCTCATTTGGAGAAGAAGGGAATAAAATCCGTCCAAAGATGAAATTTCAGACCTTCGTTCAACCAACAGTCATGCATGGACACCCGATCATGTACCAATAAAGATGAACACCCTATTTTAAGCCCCCTCCCCCTGTATCAGAACAACAATGTCTCTCTGTCTCTCTCTCTCTGTGACCGATCATCAGAGGAGGCCTCTGACCAGGGAGCTGCCAGTTCCCTGCTCTGACTGTAACAACTTTAAGCTTCATATATACGTAGCCTCGGTGGACGCTAATGATTGCTTCGATAAATTGCTCGGCTTATAAATCACATGGATATAGCGAAGGACGCTTACTCGGTTTATTGGCACATCTCGTCGTAGGAGGCCAATTTGGGAGCAATTTGGAAACAGTTTGGGACTCTTACTCCTTCGGAGAAGGCTTCCCTTGGTTCTCTCGTCTTCATCTTCTTAATACGACACATTTTTAATCGACTCGCTGTTAAATGGAGATACAGATTTACCCTTAGAACATGTATGATAAAGTATGCTAATAATGGCCTAGCCTAGCCGTCTAAAGGCATTTTGCCGAATTTTTCATCGTGGTGGAGAGTCCATTACTATCATTTTAAATAAATGATTTTGTATAGCATTTGCTTTTTTAGTAGAAGTTATACCATAAACACAATTGCGCGAACCATTGGACAGATTTGATGGTAACTATACCGGTTTTGGGACCGTGAGAAATTGAAAATGTAAGTAGCAGTGATTTAACCTCAAAGGTAATAATTCGTCCGCAAATTCCTATATCTCCGACCTTTCCACAAGTAAACTGGTTTTACTTATTCTCATGAATTTAATTAAAGGTCGATTATGTTTAAGAAAACATTTTAAAGAAAACACATAAGAAAGAACATGGGTTCTAAAACCAAAACAGCTCATGACACTGTAGGAGGACGTCCCCCTATTAATTTAATTAATGCAGGCCATCCTTAAAACAGTGCCGTATACACGATGACAATACATCTTTGGCAGAATACTAGCGAAAGCGGAGAGGACAAAAAACCCTATTCACATCCATAAATAGAAGCGAAGGCAATATGTAAATAGCCAAATATCGAGGAGGCCTTTAAGTGGATCCTAGTGGTACCCTTTGCTGTGTTCATCGGCGGGAAGGGTCAATCATTTATATAAAGCGATCGATGAAGTGTTTTTTGCTTAGGCTTGGAACGCTATGCACGCGTTACGGTTTCATTTAAAGATGCTTACATTAACAACATCCACAGGCTCGTTGCAATCTATTGTAAATGGAACTCTGAGATACTCTCCCAGTATCCCGACCATATTTCTGTTTGAGACGGAAAGACGGAAGGGCATTTGGAATTTGTATCTACGGTGTTTATCATGAAATCGCCACTGGTTATAATAGGCCTATAACTAAAAAAACAAATTCCTGACGGTTAATTTTATTTATTTCTCTTCCGGTTAGTTTGTTCCATGCCTGACGTCTTCAAAACGGAGAGAGTCAAATTCAATTGATTCTATGAATTGGAGTTCCTAAATTTACAACTTATATGACGAGTTAGGCATACAAAAACAAAACTAAGTTTGAAGACATATTTTTCAAATGTGGAACCGTGGTTTTTGTTGTTGTTGTTGTATGATTTTAAATGTCCAAAGTATGAAGATATGTAGACTTGCCTTTCAAGCGCAAAAACGTCTATGGACTGTAAGAATCCTCAAGTTTGAATTGTTTCTGTTAACTTGGCAGATCTCTAGAAGCAACATGGTCCCCTTGTTTCATGACAATCGAGTTCAATCACGTTATACACGACGTATTTATCCGATTCGCATCAATCGCATCAATCACCTATCCAGTGATGTAACTATTCTGGGATGAAATATCAGGTAATGGCTGACTCATAAAGTATAGCACTATTTTGCATCTACACTCAACCTTAAGTATACAGGGTTACCGCTACCTGGAAATGTCCGATAATTTTTTCCCACCCCTCCCCCCAAATAATATCAGAAATTCCCGTAATATTTGGATGGAAACTTTCCGTCCATTATCGATCGATGTTAGTCGTAGAAGCGGAGATTTTCGATATTTTTCGGGAAAGTTGTTAATAATACCTGCTAGAATCACAATTTACTGCGGTCCTGTTGTACCCGGTAGTTTTAGAAAACATAAATAATCCTTTATAACAGGAAAACATCCCTGGGCATTCGTTCATTCTTATGATCTAGTATTGTCAAGAAGTCTTCGGAACATTAATAAATTTTCTAATAGATTTTCTCTTGAATAAGCGTTTTGAGTTAATTATTAACTCGTGTTATCTGTTATCTATTGTATTGTCCCCGCAGATTTATTAGCATAAAAGTACTTACGTTTCATCCACTCTAATTGAGAAATAATTAAACCATCAACATTTGTTATGAATGCCCTTGAAAATTGTCCATATCCTGGATTTTTAAAGAACGTATGATTACGGTCCGTGTATCGTCCTCGTTGTCACTAGCTGGCAATGATTATTAAATTAATGACGAAAATAGATTGATTATGTCCTTAATCTATATGCCTCTATTGGTTGATTGGACCCAATGTATAGTTCAATGAAGACTGAAGTTAGATACAGAAGACAAGTTAGAGTTAGTTTCTTTCCGACCCTCGGTGACATGTCTTGATGACATGTCTTAATAATCTGTATCTTCCTAATGAAGGTGTACGTCTTATGTATACGATGAAAAGTTAATGCCTGAACGAGGGGCGTACGCTAAGTTGTCTAATCGATACGTGGCAGAGGACAGCCATTCCAATCAATAATAGTCCTTTTGGTAAATTTTCTTTTAGTCATCGCCTCCTGATTTAAAGCGTCGTATTTTGAGGAAAATTTCCAGAGAGGAATGCCACAAAGGTAATACAATGGTGATAGCGCTGGATTTTATGTTTTCCGTTCTAAACAATAATTACTTAAAATCAAAAGTAGCCGGAAGATTACGTGTCTCGCGTTGCATTGTGTGATGGAGACCAATCTCGCTTTGACGTTGTCCTTCCGAATGTAAGATTTTGAAGATGAAGATGAAAAACTTAGTTTCAGATATTTATATGTATAGCTGGTTTCCTTTTTTAAAGTGCGTGCTTCGTATTATTTGAAGTCATGAGTATGAAAATGTAACGTTTTAATAATCGAGTTATTAGGTTATAATATGGGTGGCGTAAATACTTTTCAGGTCACAGATGGTTCGTCCGTAACTCTTTTCGGATATCAGATAGTAGTCGATACAACAGTACATCTAGCGCACATACTACTACATTAAAATCATTGAAAACGTAACTTATCAGACTTACTCCATTTCAAATATTAAGAATGTTCTCCTTTGACATCTCCTTCTCCAATCGCTAATGTATTTAGTTAAGTCTGAGGACGAATTATAGTTTTACATGATATACGCTATCATTAGCAGATCACGGTAAAACGGCTCAAAACGTTATGTCAAACTTCAGCTCCATGTGAAGCTTCAAAATGCAACATTTTCTTGGCAAGGAAAGGGCAGGGTGTGTTTTTCCGACCACTGGTCGGACTGGTATCAAACATGGTCGCGATATGGTTACATACATGAATCAAAACTAAATCCTTTTGGTAACAAGTGAATCATTTTCATTTAGGCTTATAAACATTTCTTTGCTCATTGGTAAACTAACCTATAACACCATAGTGCTAGTCAAATGTGAGCCTTCACCAATAGACATAAGGTTAATTAGCTTATTCGGCAGGTCAAAGATTCGCGTGACTACACCGTACCATCCACGCCACGTTCAACTAGTAGACTAATATGCCCACACAGTGTGATGATGCTACCACTATACTGGTGAGTTATGTACTTTCCATTATTTCTATTATCTTATTATCATTATTATTATATTTCATCTTCCTACTACGTCAGCGCAGGCGATGATTTGTGTGAATCCGAGGATGACGGGATTCGTCTGAATAAGAGAAAGAATAACACGAAGTTACGCGATCTTCTTGGCCGAACGTTCGAAACGACATAACACGGTCTCAATCTTTGGTCCGAATGTAAAGACGAGCAAAATGCTTTTCATCATCCTTGCTCCATTTCGGCCTTCACGTTTATAGACAGACGAGTTCCAGGGAGTAGTATAGGAACTTGTAAAATTAGCCTACTAAAATACCGTGGCACCATAAACCGATCAGTAGTAGTCCTACAATAAAAGATAACCCCAAAGAAACTCACGTTGACCGGCAAATCATCGAGCTGCTATTATAGATAACCAGCCCACGTTATTGTCTACGTCAATGTTGTTTATTGTTTGACGTTTTTAATCCAATGTGCAGCTGGACATCTGGAATGCCTTTGACGTTGTTGCCGTACTGTATAGACGGGAACGACGTCCACGAAGCAATTCCGATTGGCTTTTTTTATGATCCGTCGGAGGAGTCAGTCAGTTTAACGCGGGATTTGTTTATTGTGCCTTTCAACGCGCATTTTGAAGTTGGGGCTTCGCTGCCGACAATCGTTCCTAAATGCTTGTGCCACACAAAGTGAAAGAGATGTAACGAGGTATTTCTTCGTCTGCTAAAGAGGTTTAAGACAACTGTATTTGAACAATTATGTAATTTAATGTTATTGTACAAGTTAAGGGTGATGTTATCACAGTAGCTTCTCGGGTCTACACTAAATTTTGTTCTGCAAGTTGTTGGATGCAATGTCAAGCTATTGAACACACGGTCAATCTGAATGGCTCACCTCGCTATGTTCCGTGTTTACAGAGTAATAATCTCTTTTTGTCGGATGTCTTCCGAACAAAATCGAATGCAATTGAACGTGATTGTAAGAAATGTTCATACCGTCACCTTCAATTTTAATGAAAAATCAGGGTGTGAAGGTCAGTCCGTTTTGTTTTTGGTTCCTTTTCGTTTGGGTCTATTATGAATTATCTAATTGTGAGCAAAATGGGAACGAGTTTAATTTCACTATATTGGTCAGTTGCGATGCCAGTAATAGCTGATAGTGATAATAGTCATAGGCGCCTTGTCGGTGCCTGTAATTTTTCAGGGCGACTGAATAATTGAATTTGACCAATTTACTGGAAGCGTCTGATCTTACAATTTTTGGAATTCGTTCCATTTAAAAAAAATCCGTCTTACACGTTGTCGAAGAATTTACAAATGGCGACAATTATTGTATTAAAATGAAAAAGGACACATTTTACTGTTTTACCGGTTATATCTTTTATCGATTTTGAGAACCATGCCGTGTGTTAATTAAATATCCAAAGACAAAATCGCTCTGTGTTGGGTTATAAGCCATGGACTTAATAATCATGGACATGAAGTAGTTCAAGATTCTTATTGTTCGTATTGTTTAGTCATGAAGAGGAAACAGGAAGGGGCATTAGTTGATCTCTCATTATACATAAACAATGTATTGAATTTAAGCATAGACCTATATAATCGGTTTCTTCTTGACACATATATATTACATTGCGACAATGCACTGTGGTAGATGAAAACTTAACGTTAAGAGTACGTGAAAACGGCTTCATAACTTTTCGTCAGTCGAAAGACTTAAACGTTGTTATCTTACTATCCAGAAGTTAGACCAGACAAGCTGGAACATTTTAGCCGTACTTCGCGTGGAATTCTTATTTCTTCTCCGCGGCCGTAATTCTATCATAGCAAAATTCATAGGCAGATCCAGAATGACAAGTGATGTGAAATCCCACCGAATAATATCCATCGTATAACTAACATAACTATAAACCGAGCGGGCACGTGGCGTGTGTGTGTACACGCGCGTTTACTATCCTAACCAAGAACAAAGGGATTCTGTCGTCACATTCCAAGAGAATCACCGGTCGAAAAACTCGGTAGAAACTCCCAGTGGAGAAACGATTTGCTTGTAGTATTCGTTGAAAAGAAGAGGAGGGAACCCCTTGTGCTAGACACACCTCTGTGTCTCGCACCCTACAGAGATGGTGACCTCAACTCTCATATTTACTGTTCATAAATTCTGTTCATAGATAATGCCTTCGCCTACGGCCCTGTTTACGATAAGACGATTGCTCTATGTATACTCTATGGAAGACAAGTTATAACGTTTATGATGTTCATATTACTCATATATGTTGAACCAGTTGGCGTATGCATGTGACTAATCAATGTTCTTACGAGTCTAGACCAGTTGATTGTGATTGTGATAATGAATGAACCCATTATTTATAGTCGTCAACATAAATCGTGTCTGTTCATTTAAAGAAAACTTAAACACAGTCCCTTTTCCTTACGATCAAATGCTGTAAAGTTTAACTCTTCTTATTTGCATTTTCTTCAAATTTGTTGACGATTCAATTATATAGACAGTACTGTTATCACTTACATGATGCGTGACATGCATTTATTAGTTTTCTATTTAGTTACAAAACAAATCCACGAGGCAGGCGCATGGTCGTAATTTCTAATTGAATATAGAAACAAACGCCATCTGTCAAGAAATATGATATTTTACTTAGTCACGCTTCAAAATGATGTTACCACGCACCGGTTGAGAATAAAGGAACTCGACAGAAGTTCCGGGACGTCATGAACTTTTTCATGAAGTATTTATAAAAGAAGAGATGCATAATTTAAATAAATAAATAAATTCATTAAAATAAACGAAATGAAGGAGATAACAACAATATTACAACCTCAATGTCTCGATGTTAGTGAGTAATTAACCATATGTATCATGTTAGTGAGTAATGTTAAACAGTCACGATAAAGTGACTCTTTAACATGACTCACTGACATGACTTGGCATGACACTTGCATTACTCTCTAACATGACTAACTGTGAATGTAAATGGTTGCAAATAACCGTTTAATGGTACGTTTGACTACTGCAGTTCCGTTTAAGACATTTGTTATCAAACTTGGTCGGCTAGCATCTCTCTCAGCTAATTTCTCACCCGTGCCGAAAGCCTCTCCTGCTTTAACATGCTCTTTAAAAGGACGTTGTTAAGCACATAATATACCTCTGTGTTATAACACTCCAACACATGTTAAATTCGAGTCGCTTTTGGAAGCTACTTGTGTTAATACAGAAATATGTGGAGTTATTAATAGTAGGAGATTTGTTGAACGACAGATCATGGAGTCTAAGGAAAAAACAGACGTAACAACTCTAAGGACCCGCAAATGTACAGAGTGGCTTAATGTTCATCTTTCTGTTTTGGAATGAGGAGTATACGAGAAATTTGGAGAATGGAAAAGTATGGAGAAATATGGAGAGATATGGTGAACATAGAGATAGCTGACGATATTGTTACATACTCCATCGGCCCAATGTGTTGTTATTCGAGCATTCTTGAGGAAATAGCAAACAATCAAACTTTTAACACAAGGTGGCATCCGTATGCACAGTTTTTAACATGTGTTAGAGTATTATAACATACAAGCATATAATATGCAATATTACACAAAATTACTGTGCTTTCAGATGCAGTGTACCTTTTCGGCATGGGGGAATTGTGACTTTGAAGTAGTGAATTATACTGTAGGCTACATGAAATAATAGCTAGTATCATTATTACATTTTACATAAAATGGTATCATGTTATTGCAGTCCTGAGTTTATCATTTTGTCACAAACCTGGTATTATTGGGAGGCAGGCATAATATGGTATGACTTTCTTCCGACCTTCAAATCGAAATCTTTCAAATCGTCCAACGTTTTGGAAGAACTCTAAATTATGCATTTTATAGCCATATTTTATATATAGCCAGTTTTAACTTATGTTTACAATGCATAAATGATCAATTAAGTTTTATTTCTTCACCAGAACTCGTTATATAACCTTGTCTTCCGCAGTTTACCGGGTGGATCTATTTATATGTTTGTTTACATATTCTCTCGACGTTCTCAGTGGTGTCGTCGCTATATTTACACGCAAATTAATATTATTTGAGTCTCATTTCCGACAACTGAACTCCATTTTATTCAATCAGGGAAGCTGTTCTCTGCTTCCTGCTCCAATGAACAAGTACAGGTGTCCTTCTTTTGAACAAGAATTCAATTACACCAGGGAGTTTCTATTTATCAAATCGTTTATTAAGCGTCTGCTTCGGCTAGAACTGTGCAATATAAATTAATAAGTAACCCGAAAGATAAAAAACATTATTAGCATCACTACAAACCATACATAACTTGTTGAAGTGAAATGGATTGTAGCGTAGCGTGTGTCACAAAACATGATGAAATCTTCCCCTACAACAATAAATTGTCAGTTCCCTCTACTTATAGGACAAATATGTCACTCTATCAGCTACATATAACATCTGGTGATCTGTTATGTGTAATTAATTGATTAAATTTAATAACGTACAAGCGTCATATCAGTGTTGCGAGCTAAATGTACTTATTTCCGAATTATATTTAATAAGTCACTGTGATACTCGAGAAAGAACGAAATCGGAATTCCCTACAGGAAACTACATCTGCCTGTTGGGTGTGTTACCGTAACTCACTCATCCAGATTCACTTCGTTTGGGAATATAAGTATATTTATAATGATTCTGCAAGCCTTTTTTTCCTTGTAACACAATTTATTTGTCGGCAGGTTTCAGTTGTGAAAGACAACCCGCTCTGGCGGAACGCTTTGGGAATGGATTATAAACAGAATCTGTGAGATGAATCAAATATTTACTCATAATTAGCCCCAGTCTGACTGCTGAAACATCCAAGGCCTCTAATTTGCATGGGATTTCATTTCCCTACTGTAATCAGTCAAAGTAATGATATTAAGGACAACCGATAATCGCGTTATCGGAGGCTGGCCGCTGCTTGGTTTGTCTAAAAGATTTACGATATTACAGAGTATTTTCTGCAGTTTGGAATTAATTTGCCTGTAATTAGTGAGATTTAAAAATTTACTATTATTGTAAGAAGGAACCTCCTTCGTTTAGCGGAAAGTTTCGGGTAAATCGACAAATTAAGAGCCTAAAAATACGGATAAATGTAAATGTGACGATAATGAACCCGAATAAATGTATCCATTAAGTTGAAACGATTTGGAAATGCAAAATGAAAAAGGAGGAAAAGAAAACAATAAAATCCCAAGGTAAGCAGCAACGTGTTTTTTATATGGCGTGGCATAGTCATGATATAGGCTTTTGTAAGCGGGATGGGGATTACGAGATGACCATTCGTAGTGTGTGAGAGATACAGCTTTGGTTGAGATACAATATAATACCAGTCATCATTCGAAAACCCACAGGAAGATTTTATACCTGTGACTCTTAGGCTGTAGAGATAAACAAAACAAAAAACGATTAAACATTAGATTAACAAAATATTAAAAAATATACCGTATATAAGGGAAAGACATCGAAATGTAAACGCTAATTATTATTGGTAAACTGCATCAGATCTAAAATTTCAGATATAAGTCTACCTGAAGGTTTCGTTCCAAGTTAGTTTATTGTCATTTTAGTATAATCTTAGTCTAATTTTATATATCTTATGTTTACTAAAGTCCGTAATTTGTTAGACAACTCTGGTCTGTCTGACGAAGAAGCAGTTGTTGGTTACCTTGATTCAATGCATACATTATACTGTTTCGCACTGTCAAATAATAAATTTACCCACGAAAACGGCCCTTTAAATCCGAGAAAAATTAATAATGCTGGTGAAAGCCGGGAATTATGTGTTTTGGGGGTGATAATGGCTTTCTCAAAATGTAAATATATATGCATTAAACATTTGGAGACTAATACAATGCATAAACTTTTATAGCGTTGTATCATTTATGTAGGACAGAATAGTCTGGATCCAGAATGGAGTCATTCACTTCGTCGCTACCCCCACACCTTTCCCCTTCCACCCTAATGCTACGTCACTGGATTACGCTTTCTAGATTCCACATAATCTTCTTTAGGCTCTCGAAAGCCTCCCAACTATACCATAAACCATGAAATACTTTGAACACATTTCAGCGTAGTTGCTTTCAACCAGTGAGTTCCCATTATGTTGTTTCAACTTCGTACATAATGGACATAAATGTAATATTACAAAAATGTACTTAAAACCAAATATTGAATCGTTAATTCACGCATAAATTCCTCCTAAATCATGTGATTATATATATCATTAGAAGCATGTCTGTGCATCTTTAAATTGTTTGTGTTACTGTCAATCAACTGAGTGGAACTGATCATAAGTGTTACTCAAAAGTCAAAGCCAAAGGATCGTTCTGCCTATCAAATGAATATTCATTAATAGCATATATATAACATATCCAAAATGCAATAGTAATAGTAGGCAGTGTACCCTTTGTACCCTTTATTTCAAATGCTAGATTTTTGCCAACCATGTGCGTAGGTATAGCCACGGGCATAATTATTAGTGTGATGGATGATGCCAAGTATTATTTCAATGTGTAATGCCGCGTTGCCAAAAAAAAGAAACAGCCTAATATAATGAATGGAATGAGAGTTCGTTGGTCTTTAATCTTGCAGTTAATTTGACTAAATTCCGACAAGCTCTGACAGGGATATTATAACATCTGTTCAACTGCTACTAGAATTGACAGTAATGTTGTTGACGATGGAGAAATTGATACAAACCGATTGGCATATTGTTTAGGCAAGTTTGTCAGCGTTCGTGACATTTTGGTATTTCATTTTATATAGCGTTAAACCATTTCTGTCAAGAGACTGCAGCCACGAATTCTACGAGCCCCAGGATTACTTTAATTCAATTTAAATAACAAGTGACGTAAAATATATCTCGCCAAAGTAATATTCTGTTTTATCAGTATTATTCGGGGGATGTTTAACATCGTTATCAAATTTGCTCAATGTGACAAGATATTATCACGCTGTACGCTTGAAGCCTCTGAATCAACAAATCACGAACATTCGATTCGCCCCACCCAAGAAAAGAAATTGGTTACATTTTAAGTGTGAACGTTAAACAGTGCTCCGAGCGTGGGTAGCAAGACACAAAATGTCTACGCAAGGAATAACCTTGCATCCCAATAGCTGCCCTCATAAACATTTCCAGTAAAAATTTTGACTCTTCTCAGCGTCCTTGATTTTTTTTGGTGAAATGACACCACTAGTAACGAACATTGGAACATACACTTCTGTTAAAGTTAATATCATTCTGTATTTTTTATCTTTCACTTTATTTCCGCTCTGTCCTTAGTAATCTACATATATATAAATATTCCCTTTGTATCCTCTCATTTTCTAGCTGTATTTTTGGTGGCAGGCAAATCAGACAGCAGACACAGCATTGGGCGACAATAAAAACCCTGAAACCCAGTAACCAAGACGATCTTACAAAGCAAGAGCAAAGGATGCTAATATAATGGCCGATAAGACTTTGGCACAACCTAATCAGAGGTCGATGCAGAACAAAATGAAGACTAGCGCCCTACTATTCAAGCCGATTCTAGCCGATTACAGTATTAGTAGCTCTTATAACTACATGATCTATATGCGAGCACATAATAAGCCAAATGCTAGCACTCGTACTTAACTCTCATTATGTATTTTTGGATGGGAGAATGTATTTTATAATTCTGTATTCTAATTCAGTAGATGGACGGTGGGGGTAGTAGAGAGCGGGTGGAGTGAGAGTTTTAACCCAACTTCCGACAAGTTGTGTCAAAACGTTGTGAAGATCGAATGTCGAGGGCGTAATGTTGTTTGCAAAGACGTTTGTTTTGGCTTGTCCTCATACCCTTGAGGGACGAGTCCTTTGAGGGCCAAGTACCACCATATCCGGTATCATGATCATTGCTGTGTTAAGCTATACTGGACGAATCAGAGCGTTTATTATAGTTAGACCTATACAACTACAAGCTTCCAATATTAGGGTCAAGGTACAGGCCCGAGGGAGTTAAGAAACAGAATAATAAAACAAATCGTCCAATTAGCCAAAGAAATCCTGGATCCGTCCCTGGCGATCATCATCAGTCGTTATTTGTATCTTCAAACGACGGCACGAAGACACGAAGACGTCTCGTCAGACGGTGCGACTAGTCACTGTAATACACACCCGCCGCGAGTCGTCTGGCTGTACGTCCCCCACCACTCCCCACCCCAGCCACTACTTAAAGAAGGTTATCCTCAAGGCTATATGAAATTCGAAAACAGCTAAGCACCTCGGGCCAGAATAACCTCGTACGTGATGTAATGATGAAGACCGGGAAAACATAACACGTGATGGTATGCTCACGAAGTTCCGATGTTTATTTGCTCAATTTACCAGCGTCTATTTACGTGAATGTCATCGCCAGTATCTACAGTACACATTACACAACATGTTTGAGGAGCATACATGAGCACCAGAGACATATAGAGCCGGAGCAAAGTCGGAAACGTTACACCCATCTCCTCATCAACACTAAAGACGGTTTTTACCTCCTTCACTTCCCCCCTCGATGAATTTGCAAAATCAAAATTTCACAGTTTGCTTATTTATTTATTAATTTATTTTTACATTGCCGAGTTCACTTCATTTTGGACATGCGGCAAGCTTCGATTTCTTGCGTTACCCGGACGGAACTTTGTTACCGTTACAGGATTAGCTTTTTTCCGAGAGAACGTTAACATCGATTGGATGTGACGGATTTTCCCTTCAACATGTCACCGAGCGAATTAATGCCATCGATTATGACTTCACGTCATATACCACTTACTGTTTATAGCAGCAGACAACCTTTTCATTCCTCGAAACATGTTCTGATGTTCGAATTGAACGGAATTTATTACAGAATCATGTGTTGGACATAAACGACTCTTCGAGTACCGTACCCAATCCATCACATTCTTTGTGGACAGGAGCGTCATCACGACCAGTCAGTTAAAAAAGGAGAGAAAAAATGTAGAACGTCGCATCATAAAATCTGCAGTCACAAATTTACACGACGGGGTTTGCAGCTTCCATACTATTCCAAATTATACGCTGAGGATAGAAACGCCGGGGCGTAGTTTTTGCGGCCAGAGTTGGAAAACTTCAGGTGCAATCGAATGTGTGCCCATCTACCTACGATGTACATCCGAGGTTACTAACTGAGACGTGAAAACAGTGAAGACATCGCATCGTGATATGGAGGTGGATTTGGCACCAATTTCCGCTGTGAAAACGGGGGGGGGGAATGATTCCTAGGAATTAGAAATAGGTTAAAACATAAATCACCATTATACAGTATAAGTACAACACGATATAATCTGACGGACACTATGCACACATAGCATGACGTAATAAGGAATGACTATAGATATAAGGAACTTAACTTTAAATTTTAGCCCAATTTTGTATGTAAGTACCATTTAATTATACACCACATTTCTCAAATGAGAGGGGAAAACCATTAATTTAAGCACCTCCCCTCAGACCACTCCCAATGGGAACAAATCGAGTCACCCTCTGAACTTTGAAGTATCCACCATATCTCTGTGACTCCACCATGTTTTATCAGACGTCACAAATAATTAGCTGGGCCTCATCTGAGGAAGGTGATCCACGTTCCCATGACAACCAGAAGCAGTAAACATATACATTT
>JAODAG010106409.1:0-26992 GCA_027574785.1 Orphnurgus asper
ACCACCCGGTCGCACAATCCGCTTGTATATACTAGAGACAGAGAATGTAGAGGCCTATATTAGAGACAGAACCGAGTCACACACTCTATGCGGGTATATATTTATATCTGAGACAGAACCGAGAAGCACAATCCGCGGGTATATACTTAGAATAGAGACAGAACCGAGTAACACTATCCTCTTGTTTATACGTATATTAGAAACAGAAGCGAGGCACACAATTCGCTTGTATTTTTACTTAATATATTAGAGACAGAACCGAGTCACACAAACAGTTTTTACTTATATTAGAGAAAGAATCTTATGTAATAGACACAAATCTTCTAGTCAATGCAGTGTACTTAAACTCTCACTTTTATTCATTCATTAAATTTGCCGCTCATCATGACGAGGTTTACCCTTACATCAGAGGTAGAAGTGATCACTGATGTCCTTCTAAGCGGTTTGTCCATGAAATTCACCCAGATTCTCCATTTTCTCTTAATTAATACACGAACCTGAGAAAGAAAAGATTTAATATAGGCCTATATATGTGACCTTAATGAACCCTTCGAAGGATTATACAGATAGAGAGTGAGAGAGAGAGAGAGTTGTTTGTTTAGGATTGGACCTAATATCTAGAAACAATGAAAAGCAATCTGCAAAACAATCACCGGGAGTCGAATTCGGGACTTCCAGCTTGACATACAGTCGCCCTACCAGTTAGGCCATAAAGTCATTTGGTATATATGAGTTACTTCCAAAGGAACAGGTTACAGCTCTTTTATTCAGCCTTCTTCACCCCACGTAAAACAAGCATAAACATCGACTTAAAATATGACTATAGAATAAAGACATTGTTAAAGTGTATACACAGGCTGAAAGAATCGAAATCAGCTGGCAATCTATCTAAAAAGAAGGGATACGGTAAAAGAGGATTACATACTATATTAAAAAAAAAGATAACACATAGGTCGATTACCATCTCCATATAAGATAATATATGATAAGATATGAGAGGGTTACCGTATATTCTGTATACAATTTAAGAGATAACAAAATAGTTTAGAAGATTGCAGTATATAAACATGGATAATACCGAGATAAGATCATTTAAACCTTAGTTATTCATAGCTCAACTTGAGAGCGACTGCAAGTCAAGCAGGCGGAACGGAGTTCGAATCCAGATCTGTATTCTGTCAATGGATTTACACCGTTGCTATATGTTGCACTCTCTATAGATACATTCAAGAAAACCATACAGTGATCCAATTTATATTTAACTCACATTTTCTGTTGCATGTTTCTCTAATCCAAAAAAAAACACTTTTGAATAGCACACAAACCAATTTTACAATGTAAACATTCGCAAAATTGTTTAAATGTGGGTAATATCCTTTTGCAACAATGTCATGATATGCAGTTTTGTTTCGGCAATGCGTTCAATATATCATATACCTTAACCTAGACAACGTACTTTGCTTGTGATACATATTGTAGTCGTCAATATGGCCTATTATTACAGTATGAACTACAGTTTCACTCATTAGGATAGGAATCTGTGTAGGAGTAAAATCTTATTTCAGCACCACGGGGGTTCAAAACAAAATGACATTTATTTTGAACAGCGGTTCATATCATTAAAATCTACATCTGTGAAATATTGGCAGGTGTAATGTTGTGGGCATGAAGTTACATGCACACGGTGGGTGGTCAAGGATCGATCAATCAAGAAATGAGTAATCCAAGTAGAGTAAGCTATGTATAATGACGTCCCTTACCTCCTTGTTTAAAAAGCAGAAGAGCAGGGCGACTGCGAATCCTTGGAAAGAATATAAGAAGGACACCCCAAAGTAATATATGACGATGACAGCCGGGTGAACCGTGGCGTTGGGCAGCGGAAGACACCATAGGAGGTGACTGATGCCCAAGAGAGGCAAGAGAACGAAAAGGGCCTTCACTGCCTTCCTATAATCATATTCACAATAATTAGTACACAATAACGAGATGTTTATACTAAATGAGATGCTCAAACTAATAATGAGATGTTCAAATTAATAATGAGATGTTGACACCAATATTGAGATGTTCAAACTAATAATGAGATGTTTAAACAATAATGAGCTGTCGAATTTAATTTCAGCGTGATGAGGTGCATCGGTCAAAGTGATTGATTGTTGTTGAAACAAATACATAATAATGAGATGTTAAGTTGACTATGAAGGTATCGATATGAATGCTTGCTATCAACATTAGTTTTGAACCACTTGTTTGTGTGAATTTTTTTCTGTATGTCTAAACTCAATCATAGCATGTCAAGATAAAATTTATCCGGTTTGAACCCTCTTCATTAACTAATACAGCTCCGCTCGGGAGTCATTTTAGTACAAATAAAAAACAGTGAAAAAAAATTAACGATCATGCGTATTTTGAAGCAGCTCAAATGTGTGAAGATTATACGAAACGTATATTGCGCCTACACTAGACTAGAGCCATATGGACTGTTCCACAACATTTGTAACAAGCGCCATACTATTACCCTATTCAAGGCGGTGTTATGTAGATTGTTATGTATCTAGTAAGCAGACATATATAGACTAATTTATGCATTGCAGAGACTGTTATATATTCAGTTAGTGGAGAGGACTATATCTGTGATGTTGTTCAACAGAAATTGATACATTGGGGAAAGGCACTTCATCTCCCCAAACTGCAACATTGGACTTTCCAAACCGGACATTGGACCTCCAAAGTGGGTAATATAGTCGCGTCGATATCAAAGTTCAAAGTTTTGTGGACTAGTTCATATACGCGAATCCGGGATTTTCCGAGAGGGAGTGGCACGTTGAGGGAAAATACTGCCTTTGGAGTTAGGTCTGTGACATGCGTGTGTAATACTAATTTTCAAATATGGGACCGTCCCTCGGATCCGGCTCTGCATACCGTAGCAATCAATCAATCAATCAAACTTATATAGCGCCTAATATCCAAAGTTAAACAATGTTCAGTGGCGCTTGCAGTCAAAAAGAAAATGCTCTTGAGAAAAGATAAGTCTTCAATCTCCTTTTAAAAGTGCCGACATTTGGTGATGTTTTGATGTTAGTAGGAAGCTTATTCCATAGTTCAGGAGCTGCTACAGAGAATGAGCGCCGGTCATATGTTGCAAGCTTCCATTTGGGTGTCATCAGAAAATTAAAAATGGAAGAACGAAGGATACGAGTAGAAGAATACGGCTGCATTAAGTTGCAGAGACCATTTAGCACTTTTATAAATTCGATACGATGTGAGACTGGCAACCAAAGTAGCTGCTGCAAAGCTGGAGAGATGTGGTGATATTTTCCTGTACGAGTAACGATCCTTGCAGCTGTAAACCGTGGAACGTGTTCACTATACAGGCATGATATAATGATGACTACATCATGCATGGGCGGATACAAGGGGAATGGAGTCTGACCCCCATGTAAGACTAACGTTTATATTGAACGTAGCCTACATCAGCCTCTTAATATGGGCGCCTACTCCGACGGACCGTTTCACAGGTGAGTGAATACTTTCTTTGGTGACATGGCCCCAGTACAAACAGATTAGTAAAAGGTAGTTTACGCTGAGAACCAAGAACCACCATGCAATGGTATATACACGAGGGTGTCGGTGCCGTAAAACCCACAAAAACAGCAACGTATGAATGTGGCACTTCGCCTTTATCAAAAAATATATTTAGCATTATGTACTTCAACAACGCCCTCAGATTCTTCCATAATCTCTCTAGATCACTTTTATGCGCCATCCGCAAATTATGTTATGTAGGTCCTATATCAAAATAAAAGCTTCATAATTAAATTTCAAACTTATCTTCCAAAAAGCCTTAATACTGCATAAAAGAGATTCGTCTTGATAAATGTTATACAAACTTAGCACATTTAGGAGGCTTTATTATAATGTAACGTATCATGTCACCAATGTTATTGGGTCCAATCCAAAATCAAACGACAGCGTATGCCACGTCAACATCGTGCCAAAGTCCCACTTCCCAGACCTACATCGATCACATTGTTAAAACAGCTTCTGTGCACAATCCTTAATGTATGCCAACACGCATTTTCTAGAAATAATGAAATTTAAATATTGAAGAAGATACATTTTTGCTAAATGTCACTGAGACATTTTCCCCTTTTGCAAGAACAAATTACCCAAAACACGAAAACAAATTTAAATCAACTGAACATATTAACATACTTTATTCCTGAGCACAAACAATAATCGTATATCTACATGAATTTCTACAATAATTGAGAGAGAAAATACATTTTTGTTTAATAACAATTTTGTTCTCGTTTGAAAATTCCATTTTCACAAATTTTTCATTCCCCCAATAGACATAACATGACCACGTCTCACCTCGATAGACAGACGGACGAAAGAGAGCAGTTTCAAAGTGTTAACGCCATTTCTCGTCTCGCCATCCCGGGCCAGCTTATTCAGCAAAACAATAGTTTATCACATGGGCCGGACGGCCTTGTTTGTATTATTTATTGTTACACAATCACTAATTTATTTACACAGTTAGTCCCCTAAATATTATCAGCCTCACACAGAGCAGGCCATTGATGTGGGATTTCGCAGTCAATCTCTTTAATCCTTCTTTGATAAAGGTTTGAAAACATTTGTAAGGAAATCTCCACATCTTACTCAGGCTGATAACTTCAAGCTTTGATGTTTTAGAATGGTGAAACTTGGGTTATTGGTTAAGCATTCTACACAATCTTGTGAAAATGTAGTCAACACAAAGTGAAAACCACTATGGAGTAAGTCTCCTTGATGCATAGAATTGAATTAGTACTGTAGACCACAGACAATATGCCTGTTTGAATGTGCTTTTAGGAACTTTTATATATCTAAAGCACTCATGGCTCAATTCAAATGTAAAATTACATTATTATTGCAGTACAAGTCCCATATAAGGGATTTTATGGAACGACGCAATTGAATAATTCGTTGCACACCAGGGCGTGGATCTACATTTTCCGTGATTTTACATTTAGATTCGCGTGTTTTGATCATGAATGTGGTTTTAATTTCGTGTATTTGTGAACGAAAAACCATTTAAACAATAGCTCAAAAATCTGTCAAAGCGTTTTTTCCTTTGGTCGTGCCAAAATATTTGACGATACTTTGAAGCATTTTGTACAAGTTAGCAATAACTTTGACCAATACACCTCACCACGCTGAAATTGAATGTGACACCTCTTTATTGTTTTGAACATCTCATTATTAGTTTGAACATCTCATTATTCTTTTCAACTTCTCATTATTGGTTGGGAAATCTCATTATTATTAGTTTGAACATCTCATTATTGTGTTGACCATCTCATTATTGTTTTGAACATCTCATTATTGTTTTGAAATTACCGAATAAGTAAATCGTAATTAAACCAAGTATTTGGATTGAGGATATGACCTTCTTGTGCATTTATAAGAGTTTCGTAAAAGTTAAGGCTTCGTAGATCTGAAAGTTATAACTATATATGGATACTGGCATTCGTTCTGATTGGTTTTTGTGTTAAACTAGCGACTTTAACTAAGAAAAGAACAAACGATCCTATGATATGAGACAAAGGACGGTAAACTGGCTTAATGTTCAGATTTGATCGCATCATCATCATCATAAACCCCGCACCAGTCTTGCATTTTTTTCTTTTAATTTCATCAGTGAGTGTAATGAGAGCCGTCTACGGTAACAATACAAGAAACTTAAATGACCTCACTGATGGCACACATTACCTGATAACTTGTGTTTCACCGGAATTGTTATTCTTTAACTTCGTCACCAGCACGTAAATGATGTGAAGAAGGAAAACACTATTTAGCTGTGGACAAATCCGAAGATAAGATTGATGATACTGGGATATGGAAATGTAAAACCATCAAGTCGTAATAACCCGCTTACTCTTTGAGGAGAAAAGAAATGCATTACCTGCATTTCATCTTGTTGACACACCCCCCTCCCCCAATCTTATGAGCAGATTCCATTAAAGAATTTCCAAATGTTACCATTCAGAATTTATACTACTTTCACTTTGATTCTCATTGATTCCATATAGTTCTAACCAGTTATAACCAGTTGCAATAAATTTATACCATTTAAAATTATTCAGCTGCGCGTGGAAATTGGACACCTTGTCAAATGGAAATTTTGTAAGTCATAAAAGCGTCTCCACCTGTTGACTAAGATCATGTGTCGTATCTGTTGTGTTAAACTACATTAGTGAATGGGGGGCGGGTTGTATCCTACAACATGAACTACGCATTACGTGGCATTATACTCGCCTAATAATATATAGGTCTTACAGCCTATTCGTGGCATATGCTACGGTTGTTTGGTTTTAGAGGCACTAGTAAAACTGTACAAACGTCTTAAAAACTACAAGTCGATACCGTCGCACCAGTTCACATGTCGATGCAGGCAGGAATGGCTTATTCTTTCTTTAACTTTACTAACTTCTCATACACGACACTTGAATCGTAGGGTTTCTAATGACACTGGCATGTGTATGTATATTTAATGATAGGTTGTAAGTATTACACAAACAAACAGTGATATACTTACAATAAATACGATATCTCTAGGAATTTCTAGGAAAACTAAAAAGTAGATGGAATCTGTATGAAGTGGCCAGCATCTGCAAAAGCAGAGAAATGGATCGTTGGAAATGAACACAAAGTATCCAGTAACAATATGAAGATAAATTTTATTCTCTGAAAGTATGACGATATCCATATCTTGCAAGTTAACTTCAGAATAGCGAAGAAAAATAGACTATAGGATGTAACCTTTCATCACAAATGTTACTTTCACTGGGAAAATCAAAGTACAAAGCGGTAGAATTACTATATTGTAACAAACCAGAATATTTTTCTTATAACATTTTTATCAATCTCATAACTATGTTTCTTCTAATAGGCCTACCAAACGATTGTTACCTATTTACAAAAATCGCATTTATGACTTGAGGTCTCTCTTTTCCCAAGGTCATGTATTGATATTGTTTAGAATTTATGCTTGATAATCAGCTAGCCATTTTACTTGGCAGGCCTATTTATATGTGGTATCATATCCCAGTTCAGAATCACCTCATGTCTTACCTTGAGTGAGTTAATATCATGGCGACAACCCACATTACAACAAATGGAATCGGTAGGACTGAAAAAAGAAAACAATTTCACTTTTTATTGATGAATTAAAGCACAAAGTCGACCAATGTTATCTACGTTTACTTAATCAAAGCGTGAGTCTCCGATACAGATTGATATTTGAAACTTTCTGATATTGCGGCTGAAGGTTGATCAATATCCTTTGTGTTTAATTTCGTTTCTTCGGTATTTTTAGTGTTCGTTTACATCCGCACATGTTGGAGGCGCATGTGCTACTTTTCCTTCAATCTAATGGCTTCAGATCATATCGTTCATTTTTAAACATGTGTACATTACGCTTACCAATAAATATTCCATATTGTCTACGCTTTCACCATATTTACAGACACAAGCCTACTTTATTGCATTAGATTAGATTAGATCCAAATATTAACATAGTGAAACAAACTAGAACTCGGAGTTGTTGTTCAGGCCAATTAAACTTTAGCCAGGGTGGCAGTTAATAACAGGGTTTACCGTACTTACTCTCTTCTCTTTCTGTCAGTGCATCGCTGTCAAAAGGCAGTCCGTTACTTTTAACAATTAATGACTAGATGCCAGGCTGTTAGGAGGTCAACGTTAATGTACCTGTTGATTAATTTATGTTCATTTCTTTCCTCCCTTGAACCGCTTGTACTCTTGGGACTAGTCCATTATTTAATGGGAGTGTAAATAATTCTATTTGTGAAGGCATGTGCTTTCACTACAGGGTGATAGCAGTGTTGGCAGGAATTAACCTGTCTAGAAGTCGATCTATCGAAGATTAGCGAAGCTGATTGGCTGAAGCAAATCAGGATACGCTAACGTTTCGATACAGTCATTACAATGTAGTTTGTATGATGGGGAAAGCATCGTAACGAGCGCGGAAGGGACAGAAACGAGGCGAATTTCGTAGAATCTAGGTCACAGAGAGAAACGGGAGGGCTTGTATTATTGGAATAAGTGAAAATGGGACTTTGAAGCCTACTTGCCCGACTGGTAGCTCAGTGTATACCATATGGGGATTAATTTGAGTTCGCTTGTGTTATAATCATGTACAATATTAGTTGTTCAATAAGGGTTATCAATCTTCCGGTTATTTTGCGGTCCAGTCTAATGTTTCCTTAATGTCACTAATACGCCCCATTAGTTTGAGAGTTCCTGAGAGGCATGTATAGCGGGCAGAGACGGGAACCATTCCGCATCAGCAGAGTAACTGCAACAGTATAAACCCGGACAACATCAAATGTAGCCAGCGAAGCTAAATTATGGAGCTTAGTCGCTAATCACCAAACCATCCAAAAACAGACCAAAGTCATAACAAATAATATTAAGTCAAA
The DNA here is from genome assembly GCA_027574785.1 of Orphnurgus asper. Lineage (NCBI taxonomy): Eukaryota > Metazoa > Echinodermata > Holothuroidea > Elasipodida > Deimatidae > Orphnurgus > Orphnurgus asper. Next base: position 8,490 of record JAODAG010106409.1, read on the forward strand.
AAATAATATTAGGAACATTTGCTAGCCTACATCATAAGATGCAATTATGCGACAACATATGAATATTATTATTTCTTGTATATTATTTGTTGGTCTTTTCGTTTGTAAATCATGCTCCCTGCTGACTGACATGTTTGCTGATTTGTATTAGTTTTTTATACTATTACAGTACTTACCCCAAGCCATTATGTAATAGCGAATGAAGTTTTGTCTCCCAAACACTGCTGAAGATATGAGTGTGTTGAGGTATAATCCCTCCACAAACATCCACGCGAAGGCGCAGAGCGTAAAGTATTCGTTAATGACGTGTAGTCCCTCGCACAAAAACGGCTGTAATTGAATGAAATGCGTCTAAGATTGAGTAATACTTAACTTGTCTTGCTGGAGTAATGCTTCTGTTCATAGGATATTGATTCTTTTGATTAGGTAGTGCATCTCGTAATTGAGTAATAATTGGGTAATAAATCTCTTGGTTGGGTAATGCTTCTCTTGCCTGGGTAATGTTTTTCTTGTTCGAGTAATGCTTCTCTTAATTGCTTACTTTTCACCATTGCTCATTATTTCTTAAACTGCAGCTGCATTGTTTTGTATCGAATATGTTTAATAAATTCTGCTGAAGTTGTACACATTTTTGAAGCTACAGTCAACGACGAATCCAGGATTTAGAGAAAGTGGGGGGGGGGAGGTGCTAGGTAAGGAAGGGGTGCCTACCAACGAATTCGGGAAACAATACCAGAAAGTCATATCAGATTTTGTATTATTCTGCCAAACTTATAGGTCTCTCTTTTCTCACCACATTATAAATAAGTTGATTATTTATTGAAACCATTACGCTTTGGTCGGGGAGTGTATATGTATTCTACTGTAGTTTTGTCAAACATTGATTTAAAGCTATAGAGACAATACATAAATCCCTCATCGATAATATCTCATTTGAATTTAATTAATTGTCCTGTATGTTATTGCAATTGTCCGTTTGGGCCGATGTGTATATCCTACGGATAAACATATAAAAAACATTGATAGATATGTGTAAGGTTCCAACTACAGTGATTCTTTAACCAATGTGCTCCTCCTGCACTGTTTTCGCGCAACAGGAAGGATGTGTAATGCCTAGATGTCTCACAGGAGCATAGAACGCAATCTCAAACAAGATATAGACCATGTCTGCAGGTAAGAGCTGAACTATCCAATATCTGTACAGATTTAAACTTTACGAAAAAGGTCCTTGAAACACTTATCATTCCAAAGTTGCTAGTTGCTAACAATAATATCATTCTTGCATGCATCAAATTTTTCTTTTAAAATTTCCTTTGCCTAAATATCACAGTATTAATTGTTGACCTCTCAAGACACCACATGAGATGACTCTCTGTTTTAACTAATATAGTCCACCTTGAGTAAATAAACTATCAGCTTAGAGTAAACGCATCTCACGGCAATAATATTTTACTCACAATACTATCCACTCCGCGGAAAGTGTTTTCAGATCCTGAATATTTCAAAATATGATTTACTCCATAAATGATATTCGCAGATATCCTCGCCAACAACGCCAGAAACAAATGCGCGTGAATCTTGGTCCTGTTACATTTCAAAGACCTATAGGAAACAACGCAGAAAGATGATTTAATTTAGCAGTAAGTGATCATTAATTCATGAAATGAATCACTAGTCATTTTAGTGGACATTTCTCAAGGCATTACATTTTGTCAAATCTTCCAGATGTACCAGATTACCAGATGATCGTGATGGGAAGCCATTCTACGGGTAGGAGAAACCTCAACTATATATATTTATATACCACTGAGTTAGATTATCGTTTGTATTATTACCAAAACAACCCCAAATTTAATCTGTAATAGGGACGAGTTCACATGTGGGCAAACTACCGTGTGGACGAAGTAACCAAAACTGGAAACCAAACATACCACGGCTTAAAAAGCCAACTGACCCACTTCTCAGCCCAGTACTATTTCGATCGGACTTCTAAGGCCAAATATCTTTGAGCGGGCGTAGTGCCACATAGAGTGTAGCACATGGCTCTGTTGGAGGATATAACCCTACCAGTAACCACTCCGGGCCGTCCTTAACATACACTACACATGATCTTAGCCAAAAGTCCGAAAAACGATAATTAATTGCCAACATTAATTGAACTTCAAGGAGGTAACAGACAGAGTGACTGACCCCTATTCATGCTCAATATCATATACAGCTTGTAATAATGGAGGGAGGATTATTAGCAAGCGATGGATATTGGCGTATCTGTCACAAATTATTAGAATAAACCGAAACAACGCACCAACATACTTAACTCGACTAACTACCACAAGCTGCACAGTATGAAGATGACAGTGTTGTTGCTGGAGCGAGAGTCGTTTTACAAGTTATTCTACCTCCCAGTTCCAGACCATTCCTGAAAACTAAATTCCTCACATCTGCAGAGGTGAACTATATAGACAAAGCCTAATATATAGGATGTAGTATGTACTGTAGTTCACCTACTACTTAATTATGTTACTCAGTGCCCATGATCTAGACTCACTGAGTGTTTTGTTTGTTAAAACTGTCCGATTTCAATCCCAGTGGCCCAGAAAATGTTTGAACATAATACAAACACAATACACATCCTATTATACACAATGCCCTCAAGACAACAGTATTATGTAATCAGCTGACCATACTAACATATTGGGAGTTATATTGTCGTACTTTAAATACTTGAATATTTAGCAATAAACATTACACAGTCGTTTGACTTACCTGAAAGAAGCAAAGATTATTAAAGCTAGGAGTAAACCAAACCAGGACACAACGTAACCAATCATGCTGAAGATACGACTAGTCACTATCATCCGTGTCAGAAACTGCAAAACAATTAAATGTTGATATAACATCCATGAACTATAACATACGTATAGACGTCAATTGAACGTTAAAAAGGTGTTCAAAACGACAGAAGATACTTTCGTATAATAATTTCGTGTAAAAGTTAGCATGGCATCTTGGTCGACACAAAGGCATTACCTAGAGCATTGAAAACAAAAGACCAACCCAGAGTGGGCCTAATAGGGCCGGGCTTCGTGTGAGCTCTAATTGGGCTAACCGACCGGGCCCAATTGTGTTCCAAGTTGGTCCCAATTGGGGTAATCATATGAAAACATGGTATTATGGCAAATGGTGAGCTTGGAGTGGGTCCCAAGTGGGCCCCAGATGGGCTTTGCATGGGCTCCAATTGGGCTTATCAACAGGGTCCAATTGAATTTGAGATCACCGACGTGCAAAATCGTGCCATCTCTATTTCATTGAAGGACACGGAAAGATATTCCCCGAATTTCGGGTAGTACTTGAAATTTAAAGTCATCTACTTGCTACTTTGCTATCGTTATGTTGAATATAGGTACATTGAATAAAACCTGAGCGCAACTAGAATATCATGAGCGAATGGCGGAAACGTTTGTCTTTTGAGAGCTTGAAAATATTCAATGGGAGATATGGAGGAAGAAGCCCGACGCCTATAAAAGTGCGTCATTCCACTGGGAGTGGTAGTGGAAATAGGATTTGGGCTGGGAATCTCGTCAGCTGGCACTTGGTGCCGTGGCATATGCTGCCGTTGTTTGGTTTTGAGCACAGGTTCTTTCTTGGGTGTTTTTTTCTTGAAAAAAAACACAAAACAGTATAGTAATTAAATATTTTGTATAACCTGGAGCTATTCCATTTAGTGATAAGTACGCCATACTAAATTATCTGTTTTCACTAATTTTTAAAAGTATCCCATTCTAAGCTGCTTCAGGATCTGTCCTCATACGACACATGTATTAGCCTATGTTTCTTAATGTGCATAATCCTAGAATGAGGTTACCGTAGTCAATATAAGGCAAGATGTACCGATTGAAATAACAGACCATAGTGGGATAACATAAAATAGTGATATTGTTCTTAATGAACTATATTCAACACCTTAGTTAATAAAACCATGTACTTAATACACCTCGCCAATTTGCTCTCGCCTGGTTAGGTTAACTAACAAATAGAATATCGTTTGTTTAATATTGTTTCAGAGTCATGCTATACACATTACGTGGAATTAGCCCAATTATCTGTTGGCCGTAACAGTCTGGTCGAAACAGAATTGGAGCTGGGGTGCTGGTAAGCTGGCATATGATGCCGTGATATATGTTACCGTTGTTCAGTTTAGAGCCCATGTTCTTTCTTGTATGAGTTTTCTTTAAAAAATGTTTAAAATTGATTGTTTAATAGCTTCTCGGCCTTTTGGCTAAGATCATGTGTAAACTCTGTAGAGAGCAGTGTTTCCTTCTTTATTTATCGAGTTCGAGTTCATAGTTATAACAGGAACACAAATAACAAAATGAGGTTTGACTGACTTCTCTCTAAACAGGACTATCCAGCCACAAGAGAACTGCAATAACAAAGCAGTTTGATACTTTAACGGGAAACCATCACCAGCACGTAGTCAAGGAATTCCTCGACACTTCACAAGTAGGGAAATCATGTTGGTGATTTGCAGCATGATGAATATGTGAATATTGTAATATATATTTATTACCTGTACCCATATCATATCATATCATGTACAGCAAATAAAAGTGTGTAGAAAGTTAACACAACAATGAAGCAACATTTTCGCAACATAGACATTATGTTGTTGCTATGCGGATGTCAACGTGTCAAGGCTTTATTATACATTGTCCCACGATGGCATAATATAACAAACAGTATTTGATAATGTGTGCGATGTGTATGTCACCAATATACGATGCTGCTGTAAAAATGAGTTGTTGCTACGCTGTTAACATATACGCTGCCTATGTACCGTACAACTACCGATCATTTGCGATGTGTTGATACAAATGTATCAAAGACGTGTATGCCAGGTATTACTTTAATAAATCCAAGTAAGTCCACGAAAGTTAAGGAGTATTATCATAAGGAAGATGAGAATATTTGCAGTTGCATGTTAACAGAGAGCATGAGCATTGGACATATGTATTAATCGTTTTACCTATTGAATCAATGTGGCTTAACGTAAGTTAACCAACCAGAGAGAACAAACTCAGCGCCTGGATCAAACCAGAAAGTTCAAACTAATAAACGCTGCAGGGGGTTGACATTTCTCCCTGGTATACAACAGAAAATGAACCTGAAAACTACCATTCGATACCGTATCTTATATTAACAACTTTTATCACCATTGACGGTTGAGTCTAAGCTCACAGACATGAAGGATCGGTTAGCAGAATCAACAGAGACGATGTTTATTAATTACTAAACAATAACAATGAAACATAACATTCTTAAAAAGACTAAACGTTCTGTATTCCATCTCGCACTGATCAGCTCAAACCTACCAGAGCGAACACACGTTTCTTATATAGGCCTACGTCAAATCACGGTGATTATTGGCCGGACACACTTTCTACCTCTCTATATTAATTTATAGTTGTGTTATATATCTTATATCAATCTTTCTCTCTTTAAGTATATCCTTAGTTGTATCAAGGGAAAGAAGAGGGTGAACTTGCCCCATGGACATTAAAAAGATGCATTTGAATGAATTGAAGAGGATGTGGAGGCTGTTGCAATCTTTCAAGTAGGCCGATGAATTAACATGCAGTGTATCAAATTCATTCATCATGTTATAAAAGGCCAATAACAACGAATAGGTAAATTAGCTCAAAAGAGCACCAAGATTCAACGTGAGTGGACGGAGAGTGCAGTCGATACAATCAAGGCTACCATACTAGGACGGCTACTGCTAAATAAAAGTTATATAAAAAATATACATTCTGAACCATTGCCACGTTCACCTGTTTGAAATGCAAATGATTGATTTTTAAATAGGCCTATATGATTAGTGGTCTCCCATTGCTCACCCCCTCCGGCCCATGCCCTTGCATATGACAGTTTAAACGACACGTGCGATAGATGCAATAGTTACCGCTCCCCAGCAAGTTTGACGGTTCGGGTGATATTACCGCACCTTGTGTAGCCGATAGGTAGGCATTATATACTTATACATATGTTGTATGTACGTTGAATCTCAATACAAATTCAAAGAAACGTAAAAAGAGATAAACATATATCGTATGATTACTCTACAAGAAGCAATATATATATATATATTTATTTATATATTATTTAGATATTGTTATATATCTTACGTCGATTTGCGTCTGATTTACTCCAGTGTTGTTAATATCTCCATCCTGCCCAAATTCATCAAGTATACAGTTTTCTATTGACCATGCGGCTTCCCATTCTCCGTCGTCCTGGCAAAGCCTCGAAAAGAAACCTGAAACGTAAAATAATGCCTCCTGAAGCATTGTTTTACAATATGATATGCAGTTATTCTGCTCTCTACGTCTCAATTGTAACCCTGATTTACCACTGAAAGTGGGGGATTACTTCACAAACGAGTGGAACCAGTTCGGAATTGCTTCCCTCCCGCAGTCGGCACATATTACTTGCGACACAAACCAAGACTGTAACTTGCATTCTAAGCCATGTCGGACCGATACAAGCATTAGATCGTCGATTGACATCGAATGGGCGTTGACAATTCATATATGATCGATGTCTGATCGATCTAGTTGCGACTTGAACAGCACACAGCTTCATCCAGCCAAAGTCGTTCTCTTTGCAACAAAACAAACATTGCCACTTTCAGATATCATGCATCATCATACTCGTAAAAGCGTAGTATTGTGACGACCAATGAAACTAAATAAAAATAAAAGTTGTGAAAGACTGAGCTGTGGGAATCTCTTTGGATGTAGCAACCTAGGTTAAACGCCGTGGTCGATGTCGTCGTAAGCGACGACGAAAATTCCACCGGTGCATATGTATCGCACATGGCGAGCCATGGCGAGATATACAAACAAACTTAGTTTGCCCACGCAATTATCAGTACAATAATTAACGGTATTGTATGCATAGAAACAGAGTAACGCAAATAACTACTATCTTTTTCTGATTTGAGACAATAGAAAATAGAGACATATGATGAAGATTTGTAATCACAACTTAAAAGTCGACCATGATCCATAACATACTAAAATCAGCGCAATTTGTATTATTTTCATGGCTATCAATTTCTCGTCATGTTGAGAAGATCACATAGGATGAAATAGTATGACGTATTACACACATGATACTAATTTAATTTATGCTTGCATAACAGTCTTAGTTTAATTACAGTTTGTATAATGCTTTCAGAGAGAACAAGTTACTGCAGAAAATCAAGTTTAACAACTAGTATGATCCAATGAATTACTCACGTGTTGAGTCTGTGAATGGTGTGTTTGGACAATTCGCTTCTATTCTGCTCCCATTGGTCGTTTCCGGCCAACATACTCTATCAAAGTCGTAATCTATGCACGAAGTAGGACATCGTGAACCATCTTAAAGGAAGAGATACATTCACATAATTATGATCGGTCACACTTGCACAGCAATGTGCTAATTTCGCTCGTGTTAGTAACATGAACATTATGCATGGACGTTCAAAGAATGTTTTAAAATGGGAGATAAGATGCAAACTGCAACTAGGTACCTTAACCTACCTTATGCTACCGTATCAATTATCTGTTCCAATATTTTCCAGTACCCCATATCTTCGTAATCTCACTCCATCCCACTTATTTACTGCCAAGAAGACACGATCCGAACTCCATATAGCTTCCATGACCATGATGAAGTATTCTGCTTCTCGAATTTTTAGAAACAATAATATTTCTTGAAGTAGTCTTCATACTATTGGGTTGATGCATAGAGTAACCTCTATCGCACTGACACACTTGCTCGGTCCCCTCCTCCTTCCACCATACACTCGTACACCATAGATACACGATAACTACGCGATAACTACAACAAATCAACAATGAGCATCTTTCAGGGCCACCTGTATAGTAGTGCCTTCTTGAGATAGAAGCGTGTTTACTAGTTATCTGCTAGACTTCTTGGCTCCTCTTTATTATGAAAAATAATGATTCAGTTGAACAGGATGGCTGAGGTGTGTGTGCTATGCCTATCAACACCTTCATACCAAGATTGAAGAAAGACGGACCAATATACGTGGATCTGGCTGTGGACAGTGAATACATATTGAATATTGTGAAGACAGTAATCGGTATATGTGTTTGCATTAAGTTTACATAATCTTCTACCAACTATTCCCTAATAAATGATGAATATTAGATTTGTCATGTCAGCAGCATCAAAAACGAATATGGATCATCTACTCAATATGGGCAAACCTTATGTCAAGTATAGTCACCATCCATTTGCAGTTACGTATTGACGAAATCAAGCAGTTTTCAAAACATATTGAACAATTCTTAAAATGTATACATATAATTTAAGTGTTTGCGGACAAAAAGTGAGGGTACTATGACCGTGGTAGATATATTGTTATATACAAAATCCATGAATACCACCAAGTTTTCAATGCGGTTACTGTACCGAAGAACGGATGGTAAGTTAACTATTTAGGGATTGACTGTTGATGAGTCGAATTGCATTTGTCGAACTTCATTAATCTGATAGCATTAACTTGCCCCGGAGAGGGAGTCTTTTATATTCGGCTAATGATTGGCTACTCATCTCAGTCAGACATTTCAACAGTGCCGAAAAGAATCACTGCATCTAAAAGCCCTGTAATATCGTGTAATATTGCATATATATGACCATGTTAAAAATGTTTGCTTACGGATGCCACCTGGTGTTAAAAGTTTGATTGCTTGCTGTTTTCTCAAACGACTGAACAATTGAGTATGTGTAAATACAGCGAAAACGCTAGAAAAGCAACCCACCAGACCGATGGAGTATGCAGCAATATCGTCAGCGATCTCCGCGTTTCCCCATATTTCTCCATATTTCTCCATATTTCTCCATATTTCTCCATTCTCCATATCTCTCGTAAACTCCTCGTTCCAGAGCAGAAAGATGAACATCAAGCTACTCTGTACTTTGCGGTTCCCTATAGTTGTCACGTTCAACACACCCCTACTTATATTTCTGATTTAACACAAGTGGCTTCCAAATGCTACTCGAATTTAACATGTGTTGTAGTGTTATAACACAGATGCATATATATATGCTTAACTCCGTTCATTTAAATATCATGTTAAAGCAGGAGAGGCTTTCGGCACGGGTAAACATTTTCATTATTGTTTCATAATAGTAGTACAGTAGACAATTTCTGAATGAAGTTTTTAATAATGTTACAAAACATTTACAAGTCGTTTAGCCATCATTCATTGCCCCAAGGTTAATTGTTTCAGCTAATGAAAGTAGTTTTCATATACTGACTTTGTTAATACACTGTCTGCTATAAATAACTAACATTTGTAGAAAACAACTGTGTGAGTTGTCTTACTTACGGTACAAAATTTAAACAATGCTAATGCTTTGGGCCTCGTTTATAGTACAATAAATTATATAATAATAACTGTTGATATGTGACTAATCATCATCCCGATAGTAATTCTCTGGATACATATACTTACTGGATGTATATGCAATCGTCAATACACTTTCCTCGTCCACCATCTTGTTCCTGGAAAGCAGTGTTTGTCACGTCACTAAAATGCAACAGAAAAAGAAAATATTCCGATTCAGTTGTTATGGGAATTACCTAATTTGCTACCGTATTGTCTTAATATACACTGTATCATATGACACTATCAATGTTACTTACTCTATATACTATATATTATACCATCCTTCCGTAAGCGCCTGGCGGTCTTCTGTACTCCGACCGGCTATTAATGGCTTTTCGGCCAATCAGATTGCATCATTCCGAATAAGGATTGATGAATTACCAATATTAGTGTGTATTCAAAGCAGTAGAAGTGAAATACTATTTAAGAAAAGCGACATAAGAAAAGAAGTAGTAAGAAGTACAATACAACGTAACAATGATGTAGCACATATTGGACCGGGATACTCTTTATTTTTTACACTCCACGTTCGTTCAGAAAACGGCGAATATGGTGTTATCTGCAATATGAACGCAATATGCCGTCATACACCGATAAGGAGTGATTATTAGGAGATGTAAATAAATACCGCAGTTTTTTTGTTTTGCAATAAGGGGTAAAAAGGATTAACTAAGGAACGACGGAGTATGCTACTAGAAAGTAATAAATTTTATCAAATGATACATTAAAAAATAATCACGCTGGTAAATGTATAGCCTGTCGTCTGGGAATAGGCCGGGCGAACAGCCCTCTGGCAAGCAACAGCGACTTGTCATCGGGTGTCATGGGTATTACAAAAGTTATTTACTGCCACTAAGTTTATGCAGAGAATACAACCCCTGGTGTACGAGTTCGCCTCCAAAGGAGCTCGTCTTGGTGAGAGTAAGTACGCCGTTGTAATTTGGAAAACAACAGTTTTTTGCATATTTATATATAAGTTGTCAACAGTAGGTTTTTACGAACACTCACACAAGAAAGAACTTGGCTCTAAACCAAACAACGGTAATATATATCTGCCACGGCACCTTCGCAATAAACGGATCCACTTCCCAGCACCAACCCTCTTTCGATCGAACTGTATGATACCTAGAGATCATTGGGCGAGTGTGGTGCCACGTAATGTGTAGCTTGTGGCTCTATCATAAACCACTGCGGCTCGCACCGAGCAAGGATGCCTAGACAAACTATATAAATGACCTCGATAAACAACAGTGAGACGTCTGATAGTTATTTACTCATAGTACCACCCACTTAATCTATATTAGGAGTAACAAGATGTGAATGACTAATATTATTAACATACTGTAATTTATAAATAGGAAATGAGAGTTGTTCACATGATGAGACATCCATGGTATACTAATAATTATGCGAATAATTAAAGACTGTAACACTATAAATGATCTTAGCCAAAAGACCGAGAAGAGTATGAATGAATCAAAAGAGGAATATCCAAATAACAAATACTATTCATAATTGCTTAAATATTACGATGTCATTCGAGAAAGAAGAGATTGCTACTTCCACCTACCCCGACAGCATGTCGTGGCAGGATGCATATGTAACTTAATTTCACCTCAGACTAAGTAGCTTAACAGTGATCTGAAGAGAATATGCTCATTAACACAGCTTTGTGGACTGACTGAACTGCGAAAATAATAAAGTCGGCAAAAGCCGGGTGCTCGTCTATACTTGTTCGACTACAACGACTACAACTCATATAATACTTTCTTGTTTACAGTTGTTGTTTTCAAACAAGAAAATGATCCAAGGTCAAAGAACAAAGGTCGCGGTAATTGTGGCTGCAGTTGCTTCTAATGGATGAGACCAGAGGTCATTAGGGTCTTGCAATAACAACACGTTAAAGTGATAAATTTTCCGTTTCATGTGAACTTTATGCTGCTTTTTAGACACTATTATCAGTAGGCTACTACAACTGTATGTAGGGCCTGCACGAAGAGACCCACACGAAGAGGTGCCCGGGAAAAGAAATAAGAGGAAATGATTTTCGACACAATGAAAACTTCTAAAAATAGATCACGGAGTTGCATTTGTATCTAAACAACGTATCTATGATTGGTGAATGGCTGTGGTTAGATTAACATTTTGATTCGCGTGTCAGTTAACAACGTAACGAGTGATCCCATTATCCTGAATTCCATTCGGTGCAGTAAGCAATAAGAGATATACCGGTTTGTAAGATATATATTAGCTAGATGAATTAATCATAGATGAAGTTTGCGGTATATATCAAAATGACCCCGAATGTGCCACTGTGATATGCATGCACCAATGCCGCCGGGGTCCATGTATCAGCTCGTGAGTGGGTACGACACCGGCATACATAGACATTGCATCATGTGTTGGGCGAGGAGTACTTACCGTATAATAATTACTTAAATTCCGTGAAAGATTTTAACAGTGTTTTAAGGGGTATCATTTCACCAGATTAATTGTTCCTGGAGATTGAATATGTTAATCTTAGACAAACAAATTATCATAAGCATCATAAGTTAGGACAGTCTAATTAACCTGGATGCACATATTTACCCTCAGGCTATTTGACCATACTGTGCCGAATTTCTAGCAAATATGCCCTGAAATTATGAGAGCAACAGGGAGACATTTTAACTAAAAGACTGGCATATAAGTTTAAAGATATCAAGAACTGAAATTGAGATGACAATATACATAACCTTTTGTATAAATTAAATCACTGGTTTTTCATTACTGTGGTAAGCTACTGAAGAAAAGTTTTGTTCGACATTTGCTGACCGATGACATAAACAACTTGTGTACCTGATGATTTTGACCAACATTGGTCAAATTTAGTATACGCGGAGATTACTTTGTTCCCGAAATGCAACTTTGGTCAGTGTGAATTAAAGTATTTTGGAGAAAAAGCATTTTGAAGCATTTCATGTTTTGTCCTATGTTACCCCTAATGTGTGTATCAATCAATTTTATTCAATATACCTGCCGTGTTGACCAAGTTTCGTCAACATCGGATAAACTTTATGCGAGCAGTAGCCTTTCGTCGATGAGACATTATCATATGACATGTGTGTGACAAGAAACAACTATACCACAGGAAGGTTCCTTGAAAGAGAATCAAATTCATATTTTGACCTCTGGTAACCTGAAAAGATCTTTGATCTACTATGTGTGCACCACTTATAGAAATAAATAAGGAGAATGACGTCAAGGAACGAAAAGTGAAGCCGAGGATGTTTTGATGACGTATTGCGCTGTTGGGCAAAACGTTCTGACTGGAAACGGCGCGTAACACAAATCCAATAGAACTTAAAACTGAGAAACTTTTCTTAAGTTACGAAATGGTCTGCTCCTCATTTGGCTACACCAATCGGTACAAGTGTGCTACACTGCTAGCGACATCCACATCAAGTTTCATCATAGGTACCTTTTCAGACGATGGCTCATTATGATAATGCATCCACAATTTTTTTCGGCAGGTAGGCCAGTGCCTAGTAACGTTATTGTTGCTAGGGCCCGTGCAATATGCGATGCCATTGGGCTCGTACGGTTTGTCTAGGCCTCTACCAATGCCTGCTTCGAAAAAATACAATGCAGGCCTAAATCTTGTTATCCCATTTAACAGAGAAGTACAACTAGCTTAGGCTGGCTAGGGCACTTCATAATTCTATGCCATTGGCCTAGGTCACAAGGCCTAGCCTAAGTATAGTACTGGTACTGCCTGCATAGGCCTAGCTAACTTGAAATTCAGGACATGGTGGACTCACAACCTAACTAATTACTGACAAAGCCTATTACTAGTACATATGAATGATATGGTAATGTCATGATCAAAATGTTGCCTTATTATATGGATGGAATATTACTTGATCTTGATCTTGAGGTACACATTCTCTGAAAGATGAACCGTGGCCAGGTATCAGTATGTAACTAGTATACTTGCAAGTATGTTGGTCCTACCCCAAGCAAAGAGCTAAGCTCAAACACTTCCGGTGAGAAAGGGCTGGTGAGATGACTTGGTGGTCCGCTTGCAATTATAATACTTACAGCTTTATTGTAAAATTGTGTCAAGTCATCTGGCCCATTTATCTTCCTTTTTTATATATCTGAAGGTTTCCACTTAGGCTAATGATAAATCTGGCAAAATGGCTTCACCAAGTAAAAAGAAAAGACTGGAAACCAACTAAGAACAGTTTTTTTTATGTAGTAAACACTTTTCAGAAGATTTATATGGAAGTGGATATGACGTCAAGGGTAGAAAATTTATTAAGGGAATCGTGCCTAATATGTTTAGCTTTCCACCACACATGACACAACCTGAGAATAAACAAAGAAACCCAAAAAGAAAAGAACAATCGAAGAAACACAAAATACTGTACAGTGTACATTACCAAGCGATGTTGAGCCATGTTCTTCACAAACAAAGAAACAAAAAATTATGGCAGATCTTTGTTTGAAAGTTGTTTGCTTGATGAATTATTTGACAAATTGAATTCTAGGAGCCCCACTGGAAGGCAGCTAAAGTCTTTTGAGGAAAATCTTCATGAACGAGTGGACAAACTGGTTTTCTGGGTCAACCAAGGTAACAAGACAGAGAGTGACCATGGGTGGGTTTGCACACATTGTGCCCTATGCCTGGTTGTACAGTACCCTACTATGGTCAATGCATTATAAAATAAAGGTGGTTTAAACATGGCATTATTGGCATATTAGTTGGCTATAGTCTTGTTAATTAGTTGGCCATAGTCTTGTTAATTAATATGACAATATTTACAAGATAAATTAGCATTAAAATGTAACAATTACTTGCTATAAGTAATACAGTTTTAACTACTAGAAATGAAATCAACATACCTGAAGGGTAGAAATAGAGTAAATCTCGAGACTTGAATAAAGAAGTGGTTACACTTGAGAGTACTGTAGGTGTATCAAAGTGGCACAGACCTCTCATTCCACCCTGACCTGCACGTACCACTATCTTTAAAGGTAACTCAAAACAATTAGTTTTTGGTAGGGGTGTCCTATTTCTATTCTATACAAACGTAACTTTTGTTTCATATAATCAGAATACCTCGAAGCACCAAACAGTTCCATTTTCGTCTGTTTCTCCACTATCTGTTCTTGGATATCAAACGATCGTGTGTTGTGTATGTAACACATTCTCAGTGTGCGAGTAGTTACACTGACGGCATTCTCCCTGTTCTATTTCTATGTATATACCTTGTATTTCCCTTCATGTACTGTTAATGATTGCCACTAATTTCAAGAGAAGAGACTGTGATGAGAATGAAGCCCTTTGGATCCGCCCTTGACTATATTTCATTCATAAACTTTCATTTAATCAGTTATTATTTTAAGCAATTTTCAATTAACCCCTAATGACCTTTGATCGTGAAATCAGGTGAAAGTCAACTATTGTACACAGTGATTCTGAACAACTTTGACCAAGTTTGCTTGTGGTTTAAGACCATGTTTGATGACCTTTGATGACATTTGGCCTCGAAATCATGAGTACATTTTGTACTTGATGACTGTTAATGACGTTTGACCTCTTATAAGTCTCTAAGAGAAGAAGCATTATTGTTAAACCTAAGTTTCATTTGACCTATATCGTGTATTTTGAGAGTGGAGATACCTACGTTAGTTGTGGTGAATAATCGAAGTATTGTCTCTCTTTAATAGACACTTGAAACTCTGGTACGTAGACGCTCACTTCCAAATATTAAATGTATGTCATATAATGCATAATACGTATTATACGAAAAGAGGCTGCAATATTAAGTCAAAGTTCACTCCAAGAGTAATTCCATCACAGAGTAGAAGAGGTGGAAATTCCGAGGAACAACGTCGGTTACTCATGCAAATAAACAATCACAATACCACAAACTTGCGAGTCAAAGTGGTATCTAACCGTGCACTGTTAGTCCCAATCACTAATACAAATACGAGTTTTTCTCCCATATCACCAAAGACTTTCACACAGCGAGTATGTAACAAAATATCTCTCTTTTGCCAACACCCTGCGGTCTCCTGTGTATTACGTCATCGGTCAATCTACAAAGGAACTTTCAGTGGAACTTTCAGTGGAGCGTTTGTAATTTCAGCACAGCGTTTATACTTATGGCAAAACACTGTAATCACCAACAAGATCTGAGCATGGAGTTATTACAACAGTCAGAGCGAGAAGCAAATATTATTTGGTCAAAGTATCACACTGCTTTTTTAAGAAAAGCCACCAGCCAAGAAAGAAACTTGGCTCTAAAACCAAATTTCGACCGCATATCATACATCCATGCATGTGGACTGAGACCGTTTCTGCATCAATAGGTCTACTATCGACCGTGGGAACTCAGCTTAACTTAAAGCATGTACCAAAGGATAGGAATTGAAATTACGCTCTGAAACTATATTAACTACGTTTCAGCAGAAATTAATAATACAGAAGAATCTCAAAACAACGAAAACCACCCGATAGTCATGTGTTCCATTGTTACTGTTTTACTCTGGAAAAGTCTGAAACTGGAAAAAATCCAAGCGGTATATTCTCCGTCGTCCGCTCTCATGTACCACGTACCAACAGACGCATTGGGTAAAAGAATATGGTATATGATGGGACAAAGCACATTTCTGGAATCTTCTCAATCTATAACAGTTGTTACGGAATTACAACAGTTGTCTATAGTATTACTGTTGGGTGTTCAGAACTTCTTAACATGTGTTCTAGTCGTCACGTTATTAACTGAAAATGGAAGTAAAAAGAGAATCAACCTGATTGAAGTGACCGTTGCAGACTGTGCCCTGCAACTGTCATATGTAGATAGTACCGTACTATGGCGACTAGAGTACATGGTAGTATAGACCACTGGTACAAATTCCGTATAGTAATAACTTTTTCTTCATCCTAGTAAATATGCCATGTTCCTTTCTGTATACAAGATGATGACTGTGTTTTGTGCTTTTATATGACGAGAATAAATAAACTTGAAAGACTCTTACTCCTCAATTTTCCTTCATTCGTCAAAAATAATGCAACAACTGCTTTTACTGCGTTAACTTTCATTATTCAACTCAATTCAATTCAATTCAATTATTCAATTCGTCTGTGACGTACTCCTGTATTTTCTGCATTAACTTTTATGTGCCATTCTGATACAAATTGCTTTATTGCACCATTCACATATTTATTTGGTTCGATGACCGACTATACAGGACTAGGCTCAATTCTCTCAAAATGTTTCCACCATAGTTCACTACACTTCACAATGTCATTTTCAGCAGTTTGACACAGTATAATAATAACATACAGGAAATTCGGCCAGCAGACTCACGTTCCTAGTTATATGAGTCATGGTCAAAGACTACACGTTCCGTGGCACTACACTCTCCCAATGATCTCAATGCCTTTACAGTCGAAATAGGATTAGGCTGGGAAATGGATGTCTGGTCCAATGGTGACATGGGATATGCTGCGGTTTTTGTTGATGTTTTTTTAGCTAAGGTTCTTTCTTGGTTGACTTTAAAATAAAATATATATATTTCTGACGTCTCGCGGTTGATTAACCCAGTTGTCTAGACTGGGAAACGTCACACGATCACCTTACCGTCATTAGACAAAAATAGTGACATGAACATAAAATGAAATATACCGTAAATCCGGTTAGCCTAGCTGTATGAATTTCGTTCGTTCCGTCTGAACAACATGCACATATAACTTAGCAGGGGAATTCTAAAATTAACTGCAATGTGGCGTGTAAGCTCGGTTTCAGTTTAATATGTACCGAAAAGCGTTGTGATAACTAATATCTTCCGACTGGTCAGCTCGTTTGTTAGTACAAACTGCCAATAGGGAATTCCTGCATTCGAATAGCGAATGTTGCAGGGAGCTGCCATACATGTATGTGAAAACGACAATGTAAGCAGGGATGTTTATGTCAGTACGCACGGGCAACGTCATTAAATGGATGAGCTACTCGGGTCTCTGTTTGAGTCGCCTAGTGTTGTGACTCATAGCTTGAGTTGAGTTTCATAGTCAGTCGCACGCGCCTATTTGTTGATATTCCAGCTCAGCCAACTTTGGGTCAATGACAGTTAAGACGAAACGTCCGCTGTGTGTGTGAACAATGATAATCACAGACATCAGTATGAAAGCACCTGATGTTGACCAGGACAGAGATATCTCTTTCAAAGGAAGATTTACATACCGTAAATTGTTTAAACTAATTTCATGTAAACGTCATGTGAAAGACAAGGAGTTGCGCATTCATAAACTGGTTTAGCAAATAAAGATGTTCATAGTTTTATAATCAAGTTTTATGGCAAGGTGAAAGGCAGACATTAACAGCAACGTGTGCGGCGCAGTCCAGACAAATGATCACAAGGTTCCCACATGACTCCCACCTCCAATGCATGTACTGTGCATTGTCGTAGGTTAAAAGACTGGGGAGGCATTCCCCTGAAATAGAATTAAATATTTCTGTAAACAAATTTCAATTACGTTTCGTGATATGATTTTGCCCTTTCAACGCCTACGGAGTGTTTTTAATTGACAGACGCCTGTGGGCCATCTTACGGTGCGGTTATACGAAATGTTTTTGGGCTCACTTCCCCATGGTTACAGCTTCATCTTCCTCCGGGATCTTTACTTTGACCCCTGCCAGTAAATTACACTGCAACGTTTGAAGAAAGTTATCTTATCTTCACATCCCACCCACGATGCGAAAAAAAACTGTAACCAGATTTGAAGGTGACAATTTTGGTTGACATAGTAACCCACCAACGGCGGGTGAAACATAAATACCGACGTTCATAATTTCAAGTAATTATTAGGATTACATGGTCCAGTAATATAACTACCGATAAAAATAAGTCACGCAGACATTACTTTTAAGGACTTGAAATTCAGACGTTGCACAAATGTATCATAATAAGCGAACGGTGCGTTATAAGCTTTATCAGAAAGAGTATGCAATGGCACCGCTTGCTCATTCTATATAAATATATATATAT
>JAODAG010106410.1:2477-12950 GCA_027574785.1 Orphnurgus asper
TTTATATGGGTTGAGAGCTATACTTTATATGGGATTAGATACTTTATATGGGTTTAGATCTATTCTTTATATGGGTTTAGATCTATACTTTATATGGGTTGAGAGCTATACTTTATATGGGATTAGATACTTTATATGGGTTTAGATCTATTCTTTATATGGGTTGAGAGCTACACTTTATTTGAGGTGAGAGCTATACTTGATATGGGTTTAGATCTATACTTGATATGGGTTGAGAGCTATACTTTATATGGGATTAGATACTTTATATGGGTATAGATCTATTCTTTATATGGGTTTAGATCTATACTTTATGGGTTTTGATCTATACTTTATATGGGTTGAGAGCTATAATTCTTTATTCGGGTTGAGAGTTATACATATAAAGTGTTTGGAATACACCATTCCGTCTATAAGGTTTTTATGTTTCTTTCTGTTTGCAGGTTCCTTACAACCTTGATTTCAGTGAAAAGTTTCTTGGCAGGGTAACATCACCTCAGCAATCACAGGATTGCTCAGACCAGGTAGAGCGTCCAACGTATGATGATTAACATGAATGAATAATAAGAATGGAGATTATGAATATTCAGTTAACTCGGGATTGAGAAGTAACCAAACATTACTGTTACTTTTAATAACAAATAACATTTGGTGTATTAAAGGTATTTGTGTATTAGAAGTAGTCCGTGAGCAATTCAAAAACAATTGCCAATTGGGAGGATTACAAAGTTTAATTGTATACCTAGAGGATGCATACAATTGTTTTTTTTTATATATATTATATACATCTTTCTTCCTTCCCAAAATGCATAGGAACCTATTAGCACTCTTGTGGCAAGTGTGTGTATGCATGGGTTCATTTGTTTTGTATCCTGACAGGAGGAATTGAACAAAGGAATTCAAGCCCTTGGTATAGAAATCTGTTGTTCATTCTATTGTTACGGTTGTGGGATAGTGAGTAATTCGCACAATTGATTTAATGGAGTCCTCGGTCTGAATAATAAACAAAGCATGTGTGTGCGTGTAAATTACGAACGGCACGTCTATGACAGCACGTCATATGGTTGTCGTACATTTGGCAAAGGACGGCCTTGATGAGAAGATGTGTACTCTATTGTTTCAGTTTGGGTGCTGCTAGCATTGACTGCTAATGAGTGGGCGTGGTGGCAAGGGCTGTGAAAATTCTTCAAATACCTCCTCAACTGTGTATAGGTCTAACATTCTTCGAACCCGGTATGGTGAAGATATCAGTGGACCATATATGGTAGACGCTCAAGTTGTGCAAACATTTGACTTAATTATCAATCATGAGAGGAAGGGATCAGTCAAGAATGCATTCTTTATAGAAAGCTATAATGTAATGTGGGTTGTGAGCTATTTATTATATGGGTTGGAGCCATAATTTATGTGGGTTGGAGCTATACATTATAAATATGCTACACTTTGATTTCATTTCTTTTGATTTAATTATTAATCATGAAAGGGGTGCATGGGGGCAAGATGAAATCTGACAGAATTACCTATCTCAGGAAGAACATATTGGATGGATTTACCCCCAATAATAAAACGATGCTCCCTATTTTTTGTTTATGGTCGGAGTGGGCAGAGCCAAACGTACAACTCGTCAAACATCGATAACTATTCCGGAAAAGCCTGACCTTTTTACTTGGCACGGATGTAATGATACGCACATATCTGTGCCAATGCAAGCCTTAATGCAGTAATCTCTATAACTAATTCGTCTGGTGCTGGGTGATCGCTTAACTCTCCTCCACCTAGGATGATGACAGTGATTTGGATAGTGATTTCTCTATGGCACCGACGTATCTGTACCTCTCACCGGCATCCACCCCGAGGAGGTTATCCTTCGTCGATTTGATAGTCCCTGGAGATTGCATAACCAGCGATGCTCTTAGAAACCAGTCTGGTAAAAAAACTTTCATTTCCTGATTTTTTTCTTTGACATCCTTTTCATAATTTTTCGTTAAAAAAAATTTCCTGCCTGCTATTGTTTGGGACCCAAGGATCTTCTTAACTTGGTTTCATTGTTTCCGTTTATCCTTCAAATGTGTATTTTAATGTTACGGGATGGTATCCTGGTAGGTCTGGTAAGAGCTAGGTACAACCGGAGTCTTGCCCTAGGGGATTTGTAGGATGCGTCAAAGAAGTAGCCCAACAGAAAGTTCACGTTGATTAAGTGATTTTTTCTTCGTCTCTTTAATTCAGGACAGCAGCGTTAAATTAAATTATGGAGATAAATTATGAGCAGATGAATTACGACCTCTTGCTTCGATGATCAAAACAGATCTCCTCGAAGCTTCCAGATCTCTAAAGCGACACCCTGTACCTGGCACATATAGAGCGACGTAATAAAAAACGTCATGCCTTGTGATTGGATTAATAGTACCACTGAGCTGTGGGGGAGCCAATCACAATTAACACCTGGCCGTGTCGTAAGGGAAAACTTGATGTTTTGCAACATTTTTCTGGATGGAATTGGTTTTACTGTTAGACCTTGTTAGGCCATTGTTCTCACTAAAACTGGTGAAACAAATTCTATTTGTAGCCCATTATTCGGGTAGCGAGAAAACAGTGACTGACCTCCGGGCTATAATGAATTTACTTATCATTTCACAACAGTATGTACAACTGCAATGGCCAATTAAGCTTTAACTGGTCCTGTAGCTCTGTTGTTTAAATGGAGTCCTCGGAATGAATGTAAAACAAATATGTGTGTGAAGCTGTTCTGTATTCTAACCAAACAGAAGGAATTCCAAGTCCTTGTTAGTCTCATTTCAAAGAATCACGAAGCCCTCGATAGAAATCTATTGTTGATTCTATTGCTAAGGTTAGAGTTAGGGAGTTTGCAGAATGGATTTTACAATGGAGTTGGTTTGGATGTGTGTGCGTGGGTATGTGTGGGTGTGTGGCACTTGTTTGTAAACCTGATGACTCATGAAGGGCATGTAAGACAGTTGTCCGTCATTCGCAGATGACCTTAATGAGAAGATTGTCTTGGGGCTGGCCACCATGCATAATAATGTGTGAGGGAACCAAACGTGAAATTCTTCTAAAGGCAGTTTTCTTCAAACTTGACAAAGTTGTCAGATGGATGTGAGCTACATGCTTTGGATCCATGCAAACATTTGCTTTAAAATAATATTCGTGAAGAAGCATGGTCGAGGAGACATCTAGCAGAATTAGCCCGTAAACAGGCTACCTCGAAAGATGGGCATATCTGATGGATTTATGCTTGGGAGATGGGTCCCCCATTCTGAGAAGCTGTTCCCAATTTTTTTTTCTCATGGAGTATTTGGTGTGTATAGTAATCAGAGGGCGGGCCACAAGTTTCTGGTTATCAAATTCTTCAAATGTTAATATTTTCGTACTAGGCACAAATCTATTTCGTGCAAACATTTGATTTCATTTTCATTAGCTATGGGATACAAAATATTCAACAACAAATGTAGCTCTTTCCTCAACTTAGTTCTGACCAGTAGCACAGTGAGGTCATTTTAATTCATTTAATATCACAAACCAAATTCACCCGATAGGTATTAAGTTATAATTAATTCCTTCAAATACTCACTCATTGGGTTTGCTTTCAATGTTTTGTAAATAAGAAATGACATTTCACGTTTCATCATTTAGATAATGTGCATGTTGGATTTGTGACTCTATACTCGACACAAATGTCTGCTCATCTTCAGTAGATGGCCCCAATTGATTTTTGTGCTGCCAAAATGGAATGTCTGATATTGTTCAAATTTCATAGGACGGAGTTTGTTGTGTGAACTTCATGCAAGCCTTTCATTCAGGCTTACTCATTGAAGGATTGGGCCAGTATCATTCTGCTTTATACAATCAGCAAGTACATTAATGTTGGCTATACCCTCTTCACAATGCTCGATTGGTATTCGCTGTGCACTACACCAGGTGACATGGTGACACATGTGTATATTTCGAGGCTGGGGAAACAGTACCTACCCAACATCTTCCAGTTTCATTAAATTTACCAATTTAAGAAGGTAAGGAATCTCAATTAATTCTTTGGCATTTCTGGTTATTATTGTCATCTACTGAAGATGATTTTTAAACTCTACACAACATATTTTTCTTTCAATCATTAGAACACAAACTTTTGCACTTCTGATCTGATCTATCGGATCTGTTCTTAAAATCTTATTAATTATAAGATTTCTTGGATGTCTTTATTTCCTCCTATCGGTAATAGTGACGATCGTTACCAACAGGAAACCTAGAAGGTTAATGCCCGACGCCTCCGTGCTGGATGATGCCCAGTCCTCGTTGGGGGACTTCAGCATGCCAACGTTTGGGAAATCCCCGGGACCCACTCCGACCCCGTCTCCTCCTTCCACGGTGACGGACTTTGACCTGTCAGAGGTGAGAGCTCATTCGTACGAATGATATCCCACGGTACTTAAGTTGGTATATAGTCTATCCCGATTGTACTTTTTTTTATTATTAAGATAATTAAGAAACTACTCAATTTTACTGCTATTAATTGAGTTGAAACGAGTTCAATGATTGTACAACTGCTGAACCCAAGACGTTGCTTTAAAGTCTCAGGTAGTTGGGATTGCATAGCCGGTCGCATGATGACATAGAATCTTTTAATCAAACAAACGTCAGATCCTGTAGAATGAAATTCTTGCAGGAAGGACCGATTACGTCTCTCACCCAGTGCTGGGTGTTTCAACTTGCAGGTTCAACCCGGGTGTGTTCTGCCGACCCTTGTCCAGACGTGATCAGACGGGAGTTTCGAAGAGCGATTGTAGTCTGTGTTCATTAATAGCCGGTCAGGACAATGTATTAATGAAAGAATGATTTGATGATTGGAAGTGATTTGCATCAACCTCTAATATCTGCTGCTCGTTTCTAATTCTAAAGTAGGAATTGATATATTTGAATGACGATTGTTTTAAAGCTTTCATGGACGTGGTTTATATACTTTCACGTACGGTGGTAGTTTGTCTCCACGTGGTAGTGGCTCTACTTTACATTCATTTTTAATGCATGTTTTCAATATTTTGAAAGGGGCTATAGTAACATCCAATATTGAAGATTGTCTCACATTTGCGAGGGAGACAGCTGGAAACGATGGTTCGTTTTAATCTTTGGTTTGTAGAGAGAAAGCGAGGAAGAGATGGAGAATGCGGAGGAACCGGATGAACCAGTGGAAGACCACAACGTTGGCGCAGTAGAGGAAATGACTGGTAGGTAGTCATGATGATGGTATTCCTTCTTTGTGACGCCCTGCAGCTGGAGCTGATGCACCAAATTAGTTTCTGTCAAGGCAGGCTGTTGCCTGTAAAGTGAAATATTGGAGGAAAAATGGTTTTGCGTCCATTATCGTATCTACGCCCCCCAATTATATTCGCTAAAAGTATTCGGGTTTCAAACCGTGTTAAAGTGTAGTTTTCACAAAATATGCCGCCAGGGATTGAAGATGAAACCATAGGCAAACATGCAAAAATGACTATGAATGGTTTCCATAAAGATGTAGACCATATGCTTCAGTAGTTGTTGGCTTAATAGAGGCCTTGTCAATACCTGGTGATCTTAGGACACTCATTTGTTCTAATATTGTCTTACATTGCAGGTCAAAAGTAATTATTTGGCATTATACTGATGAGGTTATATATACTATTTTATCCGTAGGTGTCAGAAGCAGGGGGACCATTTATAGGCACATCCCCCCAAAAATATACTTTTCATCTCCAAATTTTCACACCAACATGCAAACACCAATTTACATGCTTGGACCGTAAAATGTGTACCCCTGGACCCCCACACCATAGCTAGGGTTGGTTTTTGTCATTCACTTGCCTTTAGGTTCCATTTGAATTTAGTATCCCAACATAAATTACCCCACCTCTACCCTAACTTTCAAAACTTACCCATGCCAACATTGATATGCATACGTGATAAATTGTCGGTGAAATTACCAAACTGTGGTTTGTATAAATTTCACAGTTATCCTTGTGAGGACAAAAATCAGATTAGAGAGTTTCCCCCCATATAACTAATCCATAAAACAACTTCCCTATGCTTGTAGAGTAACCGGGGACTTATAACATACCATCCTATCTGCCATAAAGTAGCCCTCAGAGTAGCTCTCCTCAGATGAATCTTCACTACATCTATACTGTGTCTTGATCAATTAACAAATGTGGTCACCAAGACCACAGGTGCTGGCAGGCTGTGGATCTTGTCTTCTCTATCAATTAATGGGGCCTTCAAGGTGGTATATAATTTGTTTGCCCTTGACGAGTTTCATGCAGAAGTCGGGCGGGTCACATATAGACACTATAATTATACCAGAGGGAATTGTCTCTCTCTCTCTCTCTGAATGAAGATATTTGCAGCCAGTGAGGTCATTGTTTGGTCAACACTGTACATACACTTCGCTTATATACAGTGAAGCAAAACACAAGATCGCTGCCTGATTGTAGTAGCGTATTTGGCTGAAACACTCTGTAAGTGTTGTATAGAAACTTTTTTTTCTGTGAATGGAGGTATAGTCAAGGAATCCTGACCACTTCCTTAGGGGCTGCGTGTGAACACGATTCTTCCTTTACACGCAGTCACAGCGGCGGTCCCCTCAGAGCCGGTGAAGCCGCCGACGGAGGGAACATCCAAACGAGAAGAGGGCGGTCCCCTGTCCAGGTACGGACTCTCCGGCATCAAGATCGATGCCAAGAGCCTGATCAGAGACACGGCCGGCCTGTCCAGACGTACCACTGCTGCCGTCGACCAACGGACACCGAGAGGAGTGGTGGATAGCCTACCCGCTGCAGGGAACAAACCGGTTAGATTCTGGATGTGTGTTCCCCGGCTACGCCCGCCGAAGGTGTTTCCACCCGCGTTTGTACGCTTTCGGCATCGAGGTCTAATCGCATCTAGCGCCCAAAGTTTTAGTACGTTTGCTAAAAGTGTCCCTTGTTGCAAACCATGTTCTGTGTGGTTTTTTCCGCCAAATGACTCCAGGTTATTAAAGAATGAAACTATACAAGTCAGTATTAATTAAGCTCAAGAAATGCAACTACTAGATGGAGAAGCAGTGGTTTAGCATGATTTGCATGTTTCACATGGACCAAGTTTCTATTGGTGAACGAAACTATTATATGATGTGAAATCAGCATTCTTCTGCCACTCAATATTATGCAATATACTGGCATTGCATCATATCACACGGAGGACGAGTGGTGATCATATCACAATAGTGTCTCATGCTAAGGATATTGATGGCACCACTTACCATTCACAATTCTTAATAATAGCAACCTGAAATATGGCCTAGTCAGTTCTGTATTCTCAGGGACCATTTCTTACTTTTACCCTTGCCCATTCACCCACTTTATGGAAGACCATCAGCCATTGTATAAATTCCTTCATTTCTTATGGAAAATGTTATTTCACACTGGCTGCCACCCCCACCCACTTTTTCATATTATCCTGCCTATGCTTGCTCTATACCCCCGTATTGTGAAGGGATACTGTACAGGTGATGCACCAGTATACTTACATTGTGAAAGCATATTATACATGTGATGCACCAGTATACATGTGGGGATAAATATACAGGCGATGCACCAGTATACTTACATTGTTTCTGTGGGTATAATATACAGGTGACGCACCATTATACATGTGGGATAAATATACAGGTGATGCACCGGTATACTTACATTGCGTGGGTATATTATACATGTGATGCACCAGTATACATGTGGGGATAAATATACAGGCGATGCACCAGTATACTTACATTGTTTCTGTGGGTATAATATACAGGTGACGCACCATTATACATGTGGGATAAATATACAGGTGATGCACCGGTATACTTACATTGTGTGGGTATAATATGCAAGTGATGCACCAGTATACATGTGGGGATAAATATACAGGCGATGCACCAGTGTACTTACATTGTTTGTGTGGGTATAATATACAGGTGATGCACCATTATACATGTGAGATAAATACACAAGCGATGTACCAGTATACATTGTGTGGGCATATACAAGTGATGCACCAGTATACATGTGGGGATAAATAAACAGGCGATGCACCAGTATACTTACTTTTTGTGAAGATATAGGCCTATACAGGCACCAAACCACTATATGTTATGAGTGGTTGCTTCAATCTGCGGCGAATATATAAAATATCAGTAACCATCGTCGGCCTCCTTTCACCATGCATGACCGTCGTATTTGGTTTCGCACAGATCGTTGCAGAAGCAAGTTCATGGGGTCGAAGGGTCTCCTCCTCAAAGAGGAAGATAGAGAAGAAGACCAAGAAGAAGAAACAGCGAGGTGGTCATCAGAGGCTGGGAAGCGGAGGATCTACCAAACAATTGGACGATGGGGAAGAACTGGTCTCCTTAAAGGAAGCTTTACAAGGAAAGGTATCACTCATTGAAAAGATGATGGCGTGATGCGTTTAGTTAGACAAGTGTGCTATACTGGTGCCATAAGTTGGAGAATTACCTCATGTGTGAGGTACATTGATGTCAAGTACAATTTTAAATGCTGTAGCTGCTGCAGTAACTACCATAAGAAAGTTTAACTCCCTGATGGGAATTAAGAAATTTGTGCAGTAATGAAATGATGGGAAATGAATTCATAAAGTACCTGACAGAGATTTTCGTACCGAAAGTACCTTTTGGACTTAACGCTCCCAGTGCAGTGCTCTGAAAATAACCGTTGGTCTCCTCGCTCAAATTTCACCCAAATAAGATAGGAATTGAAAAAAAAGAAGAAAGATTCTCAAGGACACTTGAGCATTTAGGAGCATTTAAAGAAATAAACAGCCAATCAGAACGGAGGACGGTAATTTTCAATCATGTAGTGGCAACATATTACCGTGTGGTTGCGATAGCTAGTAGCAGTTTGCAGCAGGTGCGTAACTGTTAACTAGGCTTCGGTTGCTGAAACATTCGTTATCTGAAACATTCGGTTGTTCCCTCGTGATTGTTTTTAACATTTGCTGCTTTCTGTGGCAGAATAACCATTTCAGTACAGGCTGTCTTCATGTAGGTCGTTTCTGTAGATACAATTAATAATTGGACAAAACCCTGTCAGCGACTAGCATATTCTAGCATGTTTTGATTTTTCTGAAATTTGGTATAGCATGATATGCCAGATAAAATAAGTTTGATTCAACAATTATCTGTTAACCAGATTGTTTGAACTGGAAGTTCAATTTTGGGGTTCAATGTATATAGCAAATTAGTCAGGAACTCCAACTTAAAATTGGTTCCCTCAACCTTATAACAAGCAAGCAAACACAGCAAATGTAAACTCAAACTTGGCAGTTCGACTGGAATTTTATTCGAGGTATAACCTCTTAATTCTTACAGACGAATTCAACCTATGACCCAGAGTCAAGCATGGCATTGAAACTAGACGCTACCTCCCAAATTTCCGTCGTAAGTACCCAGTTGGACGAGTTGAAACTTTCGAAGATAATTAGTGTTAAGAATCTGTCCTTGGAGGAACGTGCCAGATTGATCTACAAAGTCAGCAGCTCATCAGGTGTCGGACAGAAGAGCAAGTCCACTGAGAAGAAGGAAAAAAACTCCACTGTGTTCAGCAATTACAAGAAACAGGGCAAGAAGGCTATCGATGGGGAATCTTCACAGCTGGTGAGTGGTGTGTGCATACACTGGGTGTATTAATAATGAATATTCAGCAGTGTTACAAGAAACGGGAAGAAGGCTATCGATAGGGAATCCTCACAGCTGGTGAGTGTGTGCATGCACTGGGTGTATTATTAATAATGAATATTCAGCAGTATTACAAGAAACAGGGGAAGAAGGCTATCGATAGGGAATCCTCACAGCTGGTGAGTGTGTGCATGCACTGGGTGTATTATTAATAATGAATATTCAGCAGTATTACAAGAAACAGGGGAAGAAGGCTATTGATAGGGAATCCTCACAGCTGGTGAGTGTGTGCATGCACTGAGTGTGTTAATAATGAATATTCAGCAGTGTTACAAGAAACAGGGGAAGAAGGCTATTGATGGGGAATCTTCACAGCTGGTGAGTGTGTGCATGCACTGGGTGTATTACTAATGAATATTCAGCAGTGTTACAAGAAACAGGGCAAGAAGACTATCGATGGGATTCAACTGGTGAGCGTGTGCATGCACTGATGTATCAATCATGAATATTCACCAATTTTACGAAACAGGGAAAGATGGCTATCAATGTGAATTCTTCATAATGATTGAGTGTACTTGCATGGGCTGTATTTATAATGAATAGTCAGCCTTACAAGAAACGGGAAGAAGGCTATCAATGAGGAATCTTCACAACTGGTGAGTGCGTGCATGAATTCAGAAATTACAACAAAAGAGTAGCAGAAGGCTATCAATGAGGAATCTTCACAACTGGTGAGTGCGTGCATGAATTCAGAAATTACAACAAAAGAGTAGCAG
>JAODAG010106521.1:0-15585 GCA_027574785.1 Orphnurgus asper
ACTCTCTTTTTAGGGGACCATACATAAGCTATTCTTAGCTTCTTTGGTATCCCCTCAGCCCGATTAATTATTTTTTTTCATTATGTACTTAAAGTCAAACTAACATCAACTATACAGGGAACCTAGGTACATCTTTTTGCTATGGCTAAATTGCAGACAAGGCACACACCCCCCCACAAGACAAGGACTGCTTTGTTCAGAAAATAGTCGTCTAGAGATATCTGAAGAACATACACATCGCACACGCTATACATGGAGCGTAACAACATCGAACATTTTCAACAGTAGAGAAACCTACTCGGAATCTGTCAGCTGGGGCTTTGAATGAATTGGATCCACCTCGGGTGGGGGATCGTTAGCAATTACCATTATAGTTACAGATTACCACTATAGTTGTGATTACCACTGCAGTTGCGGCTGAGGATCGAGTACTCACCGGTTCTCTGGCAAAGGCTACAAAACCATATCCCTTGGAGTGACCAGTGTGCATGTCCTTCACGACACGAGCATCCCTGGAAAAGGACAGGTAAAGAGCTCATTAATGTAAACGTTATTTAAATAAAAACTTGATGGATACAGAAGGGCATGTCAACAGGGGTGTTTCAGGTTTATGTCATTTGCTTCCTGTACTATTATTACACAATGCAGTCAGCCATTACGAGCGAGACATTACAGCCAAGACGTAGCGAGCGGGGAGCGACCCCTCAAGTTTGATCCAACCATACAAGCAAAAATATGTTTACGGGAACAATTTATTGGCTATTTTGTCACTTCTGCAAGAAAACCTACGTTTACAACGACGTAGACTTTATTTTTTCCCCTTCAATTTAACGGCTACATTCCTGGATTGGGGAGCTCCACAAATTTACAACTCTCTCCCTACAGCAACTCACATTTTTACCTGAGGTCTAACAAACAAACCCATTTGGAACATCTCTTAATTTAAAAGAAACCGTAACTCTAACCGAGCATGTTCTTTTCTCTCTCGCTGGAGGAGGAGGTCTTTCTCTCTCGCTGGAGGAGGAGATCTTTCTCTCTCGCTGGAGGAGGAGATCTTTCTCTCTCGCTGGAGGAGATGGTGGTTGAGGCATCTTTACATGCAATGGGGTTGGAGTTACGGCGTCGTACGACCACGGCCCACTAATACGCAGCTAAACAAAAAGCAGCGACTGACTTTCTACCGCGCACTTCGCCGGAGCGATCTCGAAAGTAAACATTACATTGTTGACAAATCCGAGTCGAGTGGCGGCCCTAGGCACACACACGAGCGGCAGCTGTGTCGTGTTCGACGTGGCACAGCGAGCAGTGGCCAGAGGGATGCCACACTCCACGGGAGAAGTTAAACGGTGGTTATATGCCTATTGAATCTGCACGGTGAAATAGAGAACGTACAGTAGGCATCGAGGTACTCTGCACGACGCCCGTCGAAAGAACGACCCGGTAGACGGTTTTGTATGGATGGGGGCACACGATAGAGGAGGCTTCCGGTTTCGTTTAATTCTAAGTTTGACACCACCGACCGATGACCCTGTGCAAGGTGACCTGTGCATCACATCGCCATGGCAATGGAGGAATCTCATACTAAATTATTTGTCAACGAGATATTTTCAACTAATAAAATCTCCATACCAAAAAAAAAAAATCAAGATGTATTACCAAAATACACCTCGATGAATTTTTGTTTAAGAAACTAGCCTTGTAGTGAATATCCATGCAGATGGGCATTAATAAAGGTAATTTAACATTCAACTAATTGTCTGCATTTGTTATGCAACGCGTGCCACCAAAACATAGACATAGCAGTTACCCTTTCTAAAAGCAGGGCATCACATATATATGCTTAGACAAACACCCAAACAGTTACAAACTTCACCAGCTTTCTTCAGACACACAAAAAACAAATTGTCACAGGAATTTTCATTGTTTGGGAAACGGACTAAGGAAAAATAAAAATTGGTTGGGTTTAAAGCAAATGCAGGTACTGTACCTGAAAGGTGACCCAAGTCATCAATCTGGTACAGCTTTATCATTAGGTACGAATAAACATGAGCGTGTCGTAATTACCACATTGTAGCTTCCCCCTCCCA
This sequence comes from Orphnurgus asper, assembly GCA_027574785.1. NCBI lineage: Eukaryota > Metazoa > Echinodermata > Holothuroidea > Elasipodida > Deimatidae > Orphnurgus > Orphnurgus asper. Next base: position 2,088 of record JAODAG010106521.1, read on the forward strand.
CATCATGTTATGTAAAATAGTGTAAACTTATTTAGCCAGGTTTAATCCAACGGGCATATTAATCGAGGGGAACTTAGTTTTTGAGCGATACAAGATGACATATATGCAGAACACTGTCATAAATATCATAATAAAAAAAATAATGCGCAGGCTAAAACTTTCCTGGTGCAAGCATCTTACAAGTCATGTTTTTAGAGACATGATTGATCGACAGCCAACGACTGACCAAAAGAGCAACGCTGACGACGGACAGGTGAAGAAAATCCACTTGAAATAGTTGATAAAAAACATGCAAGCTTTTACATAGAAGCAGCACCATGAAGAGAAAAATGGAAAAACACAATGGGGGAGAAAATGAAATTCAAAGAGCGATGGGGTCGGGTCATGTGATACAAACCTTCTACCTCCCCCTATCCAGGAGGTATTTGGTACCCCCAAAAATGTAACAGCTGGCTTATTTTTTGTACTTTCAAGCCTATCTGGGGCGCGATACCATTTTGCTTTGATCAGGGTACAGGTTGAGGGAAGCCAATTCATTGGCAATATCATTCTTTTAGTACAGTTAGTGGTAATTTGGATCCTCTGTTACGACTGTTTGCAATCCACCTCCCCCTCCATACTGGTTCAATTATTAATCTCAACATTCATCCTGTCCTCCACTTTTACTAATATTTCACACTTCAGACAAAACTGCAGGTGAGCCACAAAGGGATTTTGGGAAAAGCAACCTCCCAGAATAATTGGACATTTCCCCTGCTTCCCCCTAAAATCGCAAGACCAGCCTATGTACAAACTGTTCGAGAGGCAATTATTTATATATTTCCACATTTACAGGAGATGGATCGATTTCAACGCACGAAAGCGGCAAATCGTCAACACTGAAAAATTGATAAATGCAAAGCATCACAAACGTAACCATAAACATAAAGGGCGGACATGCTGCAGTCAGATCCAAGTAAGGGGGTACTCTTTAAAACCAATTATTGCATATACATGCCACATGCCTAGTACTGCACCCCCCATAGGGATTATTTTTTAGTGACATTTCCTAGCAATGGTGCCCTCTTTGGAAAAATCCTGGGATCTGCCACTGTGCTGTATCTATGGCGATTATTCAAGCAGTGTAAACGTATGTACTGTATACAGACATTCAGAATATTTAGCCTGCATAAAGGAATTTGTCCAGTGATCAGACACAACCTTACTGACAGCTTTTGACCTGAAATGACCCCCGTTAATTCATTATGACAATGGGAGTAGGTTATTGTAAAACCAAACACTCATTTTGCTTCATACGTACCAGTTGCTTCTACCTAAAACAAATTCACGGTCGGGACCGAGACCAACTGAAACGGCCAAGTGGTAATTCGGCTAGATGCTCCCTTCCGAGGACTCTTTCAAATCCTCTAAAAAGCCTTTTTTTTAAGCTTTCGAGAACAATTAACATAAACATAGGGACCAATTACCTGTATTCTAAGATGTCACACCAACACCAGGCCCTAATCCATGTGTGACCTGCCCATACTATGGTCACCTCTTTCAATTTGAACACCAAACCGGTGAATTCTACACCCAGAACAATGAGAACACTTACAGGCCTGAACATCAATCCCTCTTCACAACAGGACTAAAAAAAGCTCAGGCACACATCCAATCCTCACAAAACATGCCTAGATGGTGGTATATTCACATTATGGATTCATACAAGTTTAAATGTTGTGGTAATTTGGATCCTCTGTTACGACTGTTTGCAATCCACCTCCCCCTCCATACTGGTTCAATTATTAATCTCAACATTCATCCTGTCCTCCACTTTTACTAATATTTCACACTTCAGACAAAACTGCAGGTGAGCCACAAAGGGATTTTGGGAAAAGCAACCTCCCAGAATAATTGGACATTTCCCCTGCTTCCCCCTAAAATCGCAAGACCAGCCTATGTACAAACTGTTCGAGAGGCAATTATTTATATATTTCCACATTTACAGGAGATGGATCGATTTCAACGCACGAAAGCGGCAAATCGTCAACACTGAAAAATTGATAAATGCAAAGCATCACAAACGTAACCATAAACATAAAGGGCGGACATGCTGCAGTCAGATCCAAGTAAGGGGGTACTCTTTAAAACCAATTATTGCATATACATGCCACATGCCTAGTACTGCACCCCCCATAGGGATTATTTTTTAGTGACATTTCCTAGCAATGGTGCCCTCTTTGGAAAAATCCTGGGATCTGCCACTGTGCTGTATCTATGGCGATTATTCAAGCAGTGTAAACGTATGTACTGTATACAGACATTCAGAATATTTAGCCTGCATAAAGGAATTTGTCCAGTGATCAGACACAACCTTACTGACAGCTTTTGACCTGAAATGACCCCCGTTAATTCATTATGACAATGGGAGTAGGTTATTGTAAAACCAAACACTCATTTTGCTTCATACGTACCAGTTGCTTCTACCTAAAACAAATTCACGGTCGGGACCGAGACCAACTGAAACGGCCAAGTGGTAATTCGGCTAGATGCTCCCTTCCGAGGACTCTTTCAAATCCTCTAAAAAGCCTTTTTTTTAAGCTTTCGAGAACAATTAACATAAACATAGGGACCAATTACCTGTATTCTAAGATGTCACACCAACACCAGGCCCTAATCCATGTGTGACCTGCCCATACTATGGTCACCTCTTTCAATTTGAACACCAAACCGGTGAATTCTACACCCAGAACAATGAGAACACTTACAGGCCTGAACATCAATCCCTCTTCACAACAGGACTAAAAAAAGCTCAGGCACACATCCAATCCTCACAAAACATGCCTAGATGGTGGTATATTCACATTATGGATTCATACAAGTTTAAATGTTAACAATACTAAGCCATTTTGGCCAGTGTGAAACTATGACATCACAACTGTTTGCTTCAAGTTCACTTTTGGTACAAAATGCGACAACATAAACTGTCCATTACTTAGATTACGTTCCTCTTGTATTTGCCAAAGATTTGACCCGGGAGAAGCCTTTTAAACGATACCTTCTCATCCAGAAGAAAGCATGAAGTATAATTTTTAATCATGCAGCAAACTGTCCAACTGGACTTTCTACAGCTACGTTCAGTTAGTTAATTTGAGATGCATTTTAAATTCGTTGTTAAACGATTTCTCCGTACAACGTGGTTCCCCCGGTGCCCTTGTTTGACACAAAGGGGACCAGTAGACAGAGCGAGGGTTGGATTTTGGTTCTATTTCAAACGGTCGCTCGGCGACCTTGCGCGTTTCCTATGAAATGTTAGTTTACGCTGAATTGGCAGATTCCACTGCGCCGTTCTGAACGACAAGACGGTAGCTGCCAGGAGGACATAACATGCGAGGGCAGTATTCACTATGGATGATCCGTATCTAATATTTGTTGAGTAGGGCTTTAACAGACAAAGATTTTAAAACCAAACGTGGATGGATGGGGTTGATTCAATTTTTCCAATGTTTTACATCACTGACTGACTGGTGGTACTGTAGTACCAAGGTCATGTGCACAAATCCTTGGAACCTCCATTGTAATCTACATTGGTTAGGTTTCATAGGGTTAAGTTGGCCGTGATAGTTTAATCAAATATAATCACAAAAGAAACATTGAGGACACATCAGCAGGGCCTGAACATGAAGGGCATCATTCCTCCTGTCAGTAAAATTGAATTTTATGGACCTCAAGGTAAATGTTCTCTACCAATAATAATATCAATAAGATTATGAATGGGCAGTATAACATGACAGGTATTAAAGCTTTTTTGCCATCTGTCAGAGAAAATTTTTCATAGGACTGAAGCTGACATGAGACCCCAGTAGGAAGGCCCACCCCCAAGGGAAATGCTTTTGTAACCATCAGCAGTTTCTTCAGTTACAAGCTACAGGGATTAGCAGTACTAGTAGAGACTAGTGAGTGCAAAATTTCAAATAAACATAGTTCTACCAGGCACACATACACCATTGTCAGAATGCACCCTACAGGAAAGAGGTAAACCCTACAGATGTAACGGAGAACAGAATTTGCCCTGTAGGAAAATTTGCCTCCATCAACCAAACTCTCTCCTCCAAAGAAAAAAATCTGCAGAAAGTACTTCCACTTAACACATGGCTACGTACTGTACGGACCAGTTGTTCACGGGGTATTATTTCTCCATCGTATATCAAATCGTGGCTGGTCAGTCGACCCCCCCCACCCACTCCAACACTCCCACTCTTGCAGGTACTGCCAGGGATCAGTAATGCAACAAAGCGCAACACCTGGTAACCATCGGTTGTCCGAAACGAAGCCTCGGTCGTTCGGTCATTCAGGCTAGCTTAGCGACACGGCCACCCGTGCAATGACTGGCCGCCAGGCAGGCCACCCACGTTTGACGTGGTATATCACAGTTCCGAGTACTGTTAAACCACGGTACAAACAAGGTTGATTTTCATCTGCCCCGTCATCTTGAACAGAAGGTTCAGAATCCAAACTTTACAGACCAGTACCACGGCAACAAATTACATCCTGCTAAATGTACAAAGTTTCTGACGAGAGTGGGGAACACCCATTTCCAAGGGAAGGGTACACCGTTTCTGAAACACTACTATTGGATGGGGAGTAAATTTGTAAAAATATAAAGCAACCACGAAATGGTCCTAAACCCTCGTACCAAGATCCCAAAACTAAATTGAACAAACTTTTTTTTTCCTTCTGTGAAAGACTATGCCATAAACGGCAATATTGAAATATGTAAAAAATAATTAGATTATAAAAAAAGAGGAAAATAATTATGCCTCCTGAAGGCTACAGCAAAAAAACTGTTTTAACTGCAAAAAGAATAATAAAAGATTAAATATGGAGGAAATTTTTTAGCAGGGGTAGAGAGAGTTTACGATCCTAACCTATAAATGACGGGAACTATGAAAGGGCTTATTAAATCAATGCACAAAACGTCAACAAAGTCTAGCCTATCACCACAAACTGTGTGGGGGGGAACTGGTAATCAAAAATATTTGTTACAACAACAAAAATAAAGTTGAGATATTTTGATAACGCCAAGGCAGGTTTTTGCAAAACTGATTTTCCAAGTTATCGATAAGAAAATATACAATTTTTTTTTTTGGTCAGTATATTAAAAAATTAAATTTTGTTTGAAATATCGAAAGAGAATGGAAATGAACAAGGAAAACAAAGGAAGCTCATACGCTTTCCCGGTCTGGATTCGTTTAAGTAACGGGTGTGTGTGGTGGATCCCAAGGAGACTTGTCCAAACCGCCTGTAAAATTTGGAAAATTGTACAGCAACATTATATCTTCAGTTTCATGATTGAATGGAACCAAAAAAACACTCAAAGAATTATGGAGATAAAAAAAAGAAGATTCACAAGAGTATTAAGAAAGAAAAAAAGGATTGAATAGAAAGGAAACCTCAAACTGCCTCTTATTTCTCTGGCGCACGTTTTCCATTTTGGAAGGAAACGGCCGGTTGGTAGTGGGTGTTCCTTAAAAACTGGCGCCACACGTTCTGAACGTTTCAGAAAACGAGTTTGAAGCAGTCTGCAAATATAACGTCCACGTCTCTTTAACCCTGCATGAAAATCACCACTCCCGTTTTGAAACTACCTTTTCTTTGATATACCAACCACCGATTTGCCTTTCGTTCTTTTTAACTATTCAGCGGGTAAAATTTAGGCCGGAGGAAATGGGCAGCAGTCACACCTCAACAAGTCATCGATAAGGACTAGACAAACAAAACGGGATTTGGGGGTTATGCACAAATAATGGGGATAACGGGGGAAAAAATGCAAAAGAAAACCCAACGAAGACGAAACTTTACTGGCAACAATTCCTTTTTCCATTTTTGAGAGTTACAAACTCCTGTACACCAAAAAGTTTGCAACTACTGAGATAAGATGTAGGAGGCAAAACGAAATAAAAAATGAAACGTATCTGGAGTAGCCAATAATCATGACACAAATTGCTCATATAGAACAGCAAAAAACATAAAGAGTGGCTACCTGGCTCCATTTTAAGAGCATAATTATCGAAAATTCTGCAATCATTTTGGTAATAATTGTAGTAGGAGTAATAAATACCAACCTATCAGATATCCAACCTGTATTGATATGTATTGTATACTTTGCTTTGTAAGTTATATGCACCAGTCAATTGTGGGACTGACCCCTGTGACCCGGAGGAGTTATGCATCATTGGTCAAATGTGCATCAGATGTTAGTGTTACCCACCACATTATGCACCAGTGTCACTTCAACATGCACCAAACCATTAATTTGCTTCAGATGGGCATTAAGGGATTGTTGGCAGGAGTTCTACATCCCCTGGGGACCTATCCTTTCTTTCGCACACCCTGCTTCATTGATATACTGGGTCCTCAACTGGCCAAGATGTACCTCTCCTGGGGGGTCACATTGATCCATCAGATAGATGAAGCCTCATAAATAACCCAATCAATGTTGTGATCGTGGTTGAACACCGGGGCTTCCATAAGCCTTTTCTTTTAGACCAATGTACAGAAGTGAGCCAGGCATGGAACCGTCCATCCCCATCCTGCTCCAAGGCCTGCCATTTAAAATTCCATGCAACGGATGCGAGTTGTACCTCTAAATTTGGTGTACCTCTTATCTTTGACCGCTTTCTCAAAGGTCGAGAGGGTGAGAACAACCTGTTCATCACCACTGCACTGCAGCTGTTCTGAGCGAAGTCATAGCCATGACGAGTTAGTACTGTATGTTGTACATCCCCGGGGTAGCCATTGAGACTCATCATTGTAGTTACCTTTTACACACTGCTATCATCTAATTAGTGGGTTCTCGTTGCAGGGTCCATATGGATCACAAGTGTTGCATTGTTTGGAATTAGTCAAAGTGTGCAACGCAAACCTCAAGATAACAGAATATCGTTTATAAATTGATAGCAAGGTGTTCTTGGTGTTTAAACCTTCCCCCCACGGTAATGTTTCTGCCCAGGGGAGAACTGGATTTGTGGGGAGTATATACGGTCCCTCAATTTTGTAGAATTTTTCGGGTAAAAGGTACAGGCAATGTCATCTGGAGACTGATATGATGCATTGTGCAAGTAATAATGGAGGTCACAGAGACTTGACTGCTGCATACCTAGTAGTTCTGTGTTTCCCAACATCTTTCATTCAAGGTCTAATACATAATAAACAAAGTCCTGGTAGAAAAACAGACTATTTCTCTCTAAATTTCAACACGATTGGTCATCCAACTGATTTTCTAATTTTTTTCACTGTTAAGCAATTATGACAATAGTTCCCAGGGGGATACTAGTTACTAAAACTCTAGTTGAAATTTCTTACAAAAGCTTTGCACGAATCCTATTGATTCAGAGGATTCCAGAGTTGGGAATAGCACAAGTTAGCCCCCTCTGAACAGTAAACGGTTCAAACAACAGAAAACTAATGGCAGAGGAACAAACCATCTACAGCATCGGCCCAGGCAGGAATTACTTTCCGATCCGAAAATAGCATACATTCCATGAACTCTTCGCTGCCGAATGAACTGTTCGTAATCATCCAGGCCTTTGCTATTATCCATTGACGCTGATCAGTTTTTTCTCCACCTTCAAACCCAATACGAAGTCGCTTGGGAGGAACGGAAAATGCCATCAAATGCTTCCGGTAAAAAATATGACAACATTGATAATTTCTCGGCAAACCCAATCTTTCATGCAAAGTTCGGATGTTTAATTTAAACAACCCAGACACAACATGGCCAAGTGACGAGTTAAAAACAGGTTAAGATCAACCCATGAAATCGCAGACTAGATCACTTTTCGTAGACAGGACCGCAAGGCAGACAGACTAATCTCACTTATGCCAGTGTGCCTAACACTTCCTGGAATTTCAAGGATTTCTAGGATCCAATGTGACAATTTGTAGGAGTACAGATGAAAGAATTTACCAACCTTCGTAGCGATAAGCAAAGTCCCAATACACATTGCTAAAGGTTATTGCTGTAACTCTATGCAGCAAAAACCCATTTCATCAGATAGCATATGCAAGATATTTAAAAGTTTCATGCAAATAAAAAAAAATCTTTTGTAAAATATTAATAGAAAAAGCAAAATGGGATAAAATGTCAATGGACCAAAGAAATAGGAGTTTCAATCTGATCGAAGGTTGGTCCTGCAGTGGATTAAATCAACTATTATAGAAAACTTTCAAGAACTACAATTTTGCCATATTGGGTTTTTTTCTTTTTCTGCAGTTGTAAAATGCCATGTTTATGGTATAGTAGGCAGGGATAAAGTAAGAAACCTATCCAATCAGTTAAACGTCATGTTACTGAATGACATTCTATCCTTCATTATGTTTGAAGACACGGCAGGATATTCAATGCGACAAGAACAGAAACGACAACACTAATCGTTCGGTGATGAACAAGTATATCGTAATCTGAAATCCATGTACTAAGAAAAAAAGTTAAAAAAAAAACAAAAAAACAATTGTAGTGGAGAAAAGCAAACTTTTCTTTTTGGAGAGTTTACAGGGTGACTGCTGCCCATTCGTGGAGCAAAAGGTAGCAAATAGTTGAAAGATACGAAAGATGATGAGAAGCCGGAGGAAGCCAATGGAGGGGAGCGGCGGTGAAGGCGGGTGGCGGATATACTTACACCACGATACCATAAGGACTGAACGCCTTCAGGAGATGCTCCTGGTCGACCTCCGGTGTCAGATCTCCGACGAACAGGCTGAACGTTTCTGCAAGAAGAACAAGAAATCAACTCAAACTGTTACTAACTGACCCTCATCCCAAAAAGATGAGTTACTTCAAAACGGAAATGGAACCGTTTAACAGTTCCAATGCCGTAAAACTTGCATGCAGTAGGCTATTCGTGCTGGTATGTTAATAAAGTGGAAAAATAATTATAACTCGTGGACATTTCACCTACTTGAATAACCTATAACGGAATTAAGAATAGTCAATTTAAAATGTACCTAACACGTCTGAAGCATTTTAAGAGCTTCATGGTTATACCCTCCCACTCATTAATGTCCATGTTATGAACAAAAAGCACAATGAAGTTTCTTCTACATTACTCGCTATGGCTAGTGCATCATTATATGGTCAACCTTCCAACCTTAACGAGTTACCCATGTTCACAGAGTATTTCCAGCAGCTTGGTATTAAACCGACCCTCTCGTGAAATGTTACCTAGCAATCCCAAGAATGAAGCCAATTTGATAGAACGGTTGACTAGCAATTGATAGGGATCATTCTACTCCCTATGATCGACATATGTACCATATATGGCAGCCATCCAACAATATCATTCTGGAGTATTTACAAGCAATGTTTTCAGTATTGACTAAACCTTATGAATATTAACGAGATGAAAACTTATAGCAGCGTGGAAAGGTAAGTAACATTTACTAACACTAACATTCAACGTATGAAGCAAATCACATCTACAAATGCGAAGACAGTGCCATTGCAGGAACTTTACATTCATTAATATTCATGACATGAACATCAAAAACAATAGAGATCATCTACCCACTATGGCCAGCCAACTTGAAATTTAATAGCGATATCAGATTGCATATAACATCTACTAGCACAAAAATGCTAAGTATGAGGCATATTGCAGCTATGATGGTGAAGATATTGACATAACATAGAAAATTAAAATTAGCCCACTCATTAATAATATTGATGATACCAACACATGAATAGGGGATCATCTACTAACTATAGCCAACTTATGTACCATACGTGGTTACCATCCCAACACATTGCGAATGACTGTAGTATTAAACCCGCCCGCCCATAAATACTAGGGAGAAGAGACAGGTTGAGCGATTTAAAAATATGTGTACCATACAGTAACACTGCTATACAAAATATGAAGCAAATAGTTGTCTACATATTGACATTTTAAGAATTTAACTTTAACAATAACATTCATAACAATGCACATAAGGCAATAGGGACCACTCACTATAGCCAATAGATACATCTTTAAGTGTACTAACCAGTGAATGTCTCGTTCTTCGATTATTATGTTAACAAGCTCATCTGTCAATACACATGTATCTTTATGGGGTACTACTACATTGTTGGGTACATGCTTGAGGAAACTTTACAGGGTATAGCAATGTTCCCCATGATATACTCAGCATAATATAAATGTTCCTAATGATATACTAATCACTTTGTTATGTTAGGACAATTACATTTACTGCCAATTAGTCACTGGTTGATTGTACGGTATAATGGGAGATACATATATACACGCATGCATGCCTACATGACTGCAAAGGTTCATAGAGCCTTCGGCATCAGAACAAAAAACTGCACGAAGCCAACCAAAAGTTGACCTGTGGTTGATCATCATATTAACTGCATTGGCGGTAACAACAACGTTAACATAAACTTGTAATTAGCTGCTTTGCTCACTATTTTTCACATGATCTTGTAAATAATGACAGACGTATCAACTACTTGCTGTACTCAAGTGGAACCCAGCCCTGTGACTTCAGGGACAGGGTCAAATTCACATACTTTTACCGCTATCCCAGAGGTGCAATCTTGTCTTCCCCTACTCTGAACTAAACATGAATACACACATGCACAAGGGGATACAACCTGTAAAGTAATCTCTAAAATAATACAGAAATGGCTAATAATCTTCACTAATTTGGTACTACACTAAGCTATCCACCAGAGTTGAAGAAGCTTGGAACACGTTAGTGCATTATTATCGTCCCACCTCCTGCAGGTTACCACAAAATTGGGCCGTCGTCGGCCGATTCATTCCGGACGACGACGGCTGAGGGTAAAGACGGGTCGGAGACGATGCCACATGGGCCCCTTCTCCAGATTTCAGATGGGCACAGGGTAAGAATACATGCTTGAAAGCCAATTACGACCTCCCGGGAATGCTCGACATGCAATTGAGGGAATTAGATCAGTTTAATGTTCATTTCTGGGGGCACAAATTGTCGTGAAGCCACAATAGTGAAGTAAATAAATAATACTGAGTAATCAAATAAAACTTCAATGGTGAGACATTCACTATTCAGCGATTCCACAGCTGCAAGATGTCTGAAATCAAGAAAGATATTGATAGTTCCGGCATAGTAGGTCCCGGTTAAAAACAGTACAGGTTAAACGCAGCCTTGGTAGCAGTTTAGGTTTTACAATAATACCATTATTTATTTTTCAAGATAAGATCCAATAGTATTGTTTAGCTCAACAGCCAAGCGGTTATACCTACAATGCTAGTCGGAACAACAAAAACACTGTTTTGTCCCCCTGGGATCAGCACAATGAAAATACGTGGTGTGACCATCTCCCAATATCCCATTTGCACGCAAGATTCCCACAGCCGCACTAGGACTTACACTATAGAGTATGCCGATACCCTAGGCCTATAGCTAAGTTCAAAACTCGTATGACCACATCCCGAGATCTTTATTTCGTCTGCCTTCAGCGTGACTACAAGCTGTTCCACGTAAACTTCAATAAGAGTACCATACCAGCCAATACTTCGCGGCGAAACATTGGAAACTCCCTCATTGGATGGGATTTAAAATTTTCATTGGAGCACACATCCAGCGTGGAAGAGACAAACAGTTTAGTGCCTCTCGTGCGATTGATGCCAGGTGTTTCTATGCTATGCATACTTGCGATGTATAAAGAGGAAGACTTTGCAAGCATAACCCTTGAACCCAAATCAAAAGTTATGGTTGGTTCGTTTCAGTGCCGATTTGGTTCGTGCCCATGGCACGTTGCATTCGCGTCGACAAAGGGTATACACAACGCATATAAACCAAGCGTTACTGGAGATGCAGATGAACATTATCAGAGGCCGCCAATGCCATTAAAAAGTATGACTGTAACATCTTCTATTGCAAAGCATCGGTGTAGATTGGGTACACCAGATGCCATCGTCATGAATGAACGACCATCAGCATCAGTGTATATTGTCGGGTACTCTTGACTTTCCGTCGTCGTCAGCGTACGTTATCAGGTACGCTAGACTCCATCAGCATCAGTGTATTTTGTCAGGTACACCAGACCGTTGTCATCACTGCACGATCATCAGCATCAGTGTTACATCATAAGGTAACACCAGACTCCCCCCCCCCCCCCACCATCAATGTACATAATCTGGTACACCAGACATCAATGTCACTGTGTATATCATTAATCTGACGAGTATTAATTAGCCCACCATCCACAACCTCGTTTCATTCATGAAACTGGGCAGCAGAACATTTTTCTTCTAGCTGCAAGTTTACATGATACAGCCATACCTCTCCTCTCCCCACCCACCCCGTACAGTTGCGTCTAAAACGGTATCGCCAATAATAACACCCCCTGGCTTGCTGTACTACTCTTATTAACACAAAACAAAGAGGGAAACATCACAAATTGATATAAAACCTGTACTGTGAAGTAAACTCTCAAAAGACATCAACTTAAAGTTTGTACAAAATTTGCAAATTTGGAATTCGGTCGTACGGAGGGGTTTCCAATTTCTTTTGACAAAGGTCCTAATTACGACTAAAATAAAGAGGAGCGGTTAATTACCAGCCGAAGATCTTGGGCCCCGCTGATTGGAAAATTCTGGAACCAAAAGAAGACGTTATTTTGGAGAAGGTAGTGAGAGACATGGCCAAGCGCCGTTGACACCAATACACTTATTTCCTTCGTGATGGTTGCAGCAATCACCACCGATAAACAAAGTTTGTTAAGAAGGGGGTGGACCTAGGTGGTAAATATTCTACAGATCTGCAAACTAAAAATATATTGGAGCCCAAAAAATCAAGAGACTTGTCATTTTATAGGTATAATTAATCAAGCGAGCTATGTTTATGTACGTTTAATAAATAAAGAGACTATCATTCTTAGACATAAGAAAATAAACCACGCAACCTATCATTCTTATATAGGTTTAATAAATTGACATTCTAATTTATGTTTAATAAATCATGAAGCCTATCATTCTAATTCTTGTTTAATAAATCACGAGGCCTATCATCCATATATATATATACGTTTAATAAATCAAGACCTACATGTATCATTCGTATGCATTTAATAATCAAGAGACTACCATTCTAATATAAGTTTAATAAATCAAGACACTTGTCATTCTTATGTATCTTTAATACATGAGACCCATCATTCTAATATATGTTTAATAAATAAATAGAAATATCAGTCTTGTATACATTTAATAAATCAGGACACGTATCATTCTAATATATGTTTAATAAATAAATAGAAATATCAGTCTTGTATACATCTAATAAATCAAGGAACCTAACATTCTTATACGCTTAATAATCAAGAGACCTATCATTCTTATGTACGTTTAATTAATCTAGAGACCTATCATTCTTATACATTTAATTATCAAGAAACCTATCATTCTTATATACGTTTAATAAATCTAGAGACCTATCATTCTTATACGTTTAATAATCAAGAGACCTATCA
>JAODAG010106743.1:0-15582 GCA_027574785.1 Orphnurgus asper
CTTTCTGTTGTCCAACCTGGAAAAATCCTTGCGAAGCTTAAGACTATGCATGACGTACCTCTAGTACGATTATTGTGCGACCAATTGAAAAATCATGCAACGCCAGCCTATCAAACCATGGAAAATTTTGAAAATCCGCAATACTATGGTACAGATATCGAGTTGCTAAGCTCTACTAACAAGTTACTAGTCTGAAGAAATTATGATAGTATCTATGTCCCACTTATCGCCATTTGATGATGACGATGAAGATGGTGATGTGTTGAAACTATTACGAAGTTGGAGGTAGAAGACATGAAGAAAATATTTGAAGGTATCAACTATTATACCTCATACCGGTTGGCTACTATATACAGTACAAATGTTAGGGCTTACACCTAGCCTAGTCACAGTAGTCTGGTAGTAGGCATAGTGACCTAGTAGGCCTACTACACTAACTTGCACTTGGCCTAGGCTAGTATAGTACTATAGGCTAAGCCTATACACAAACATTTCATAACGGTAGATCTAACGGTATCGTAGCCCAGGCGAACCTGTTACACAAGTTACACTCCAGGACCGTGACTGCCATTTTTTACTGGTCGTTAGACCAAAATTTTGCCGAAAGTTGGCCTTATTGTATGATTTACTGGCAGTCAATTTTTTTATATGGCTGTATAGATAAAAAGTGAATGAAATATTGGCCGTTTTTATTAATTAAAAGTATAACTAATACTGAGTACTATCATACTATGCTGGCATTGCGATACACGATGAGAAGACGACAGGCGAGAATAACAACAACAAAATTAGAAGCCTGAATGATTTTATAGGAAACTTAGGTGAAATTAGAGGCTACAATAGAGACCTTTGTCAGTTATTTGTTTGCACAAAATAGTTGTAGGTCTATAAAATGTTTATTTTTTGACAGAATTGGCCGTATATGTCAAAACTACCCAATTTGGCTGGATTGGCCGTAAATCGTAACAATTTGGCCAGAAAATTTTGATTGCACCTGGAAGCCCTGTTACAGCACGTTATAGTCATTAGGCTACGCTATTCTAACGTTAGGCATGTTGTGTTTGGCATCAGCTAGCCCAGGCTAGGTAATGCTACTTGTTAGGCTCAATTTATTTAATTTTTCGTCAAATTTTCGGAAATCAACAAGCTGGCTAGACCTATAGTATAATCGTAGTTTCCAGAAAGTTGTAGGCCTATATGATAACTTTAAGTTAAGTTAATTAGGTCTAGTCAATTCAAATCGGCTTCGACTATCCTACTTATAGTTCTTCTTATGGTGGCACAACTGTTGGATACCCTGCAACTTGCAAACAGGTACTTTTGAGTGGCTACGCGGATACGCAGTCATTTAGAACCCTGCAAACTACATCTGCTCGTTCTCAATAGCATGCTCTTTATTATCATGGGCCGTATCAGTGTAGCCACCAAAATGGTTTACTTTCGACTCCTAGCCACTTAGACGTAACACATTAGTTGCACGTTTCTCCTATATAAGATGCACTAGGCCTACATATCCGCGTTGGGAACCAGGTGTAACTTACGAGTTGCGAAGTATTCTACAATTGCTCCAATACGGTTTATGGTAGGCTAAACCTAGACCTATGTGAGCCAGGATTTTGTTTGGTAAGTTAAATAAATGCTAATTAGGCCCTATGCCTATATTGCTCACATTTTTATTGCAGCTAATTGGCCTACCATACTCTAACAAATAGCCTATTAATTTGAATTGTCATGTATCAGAATTGGGGGTTAATTTGTTAGTTTTACAACGGGTGGTTTTCATTGGGGCTCACAATATTAATAAAGTTCAGATTACAGATCTGCCAAAATTCCACAAAACTGGTAGGGCCAAGGCCTGTAAGCCTGAAGCTACCAGATCACAAAACATCATTCATCTATCATTGTTTCTTTCGGGTATTGGTGAGATGAACAATGAAATTGATATTTTCTTATGCGTTTTGCGCCGTCGGAAGTACAAATGAGTCAAATTGAAGAGCAAGACGTTGCAACTTTTAATTTCAAAGGGGCATCAATGCCCTCATAAGTTCAAAATTAATGTATAAATGATTAAATTTACCTATACCTAGGTATAGAAAATATTCCCAATCTCAACCCAGTCATCATGTACAAGAAAAATGCCAGGGAGAGAGCATGTTCCAATTTAATTCAATGATACAATAATACAATGACACTACTATGCAAAACTATTAACCTAGGCTAGGTAATGAAAACTTTTCGGCAATATTGGCAAGTTACCCAAATATAGTGTAAATAAAGTTTGTTGTTGAAACCAGGTCACAACATCATTTCATTGATAATAGTAAAAACTTAGTGCAAGAGTAGTAAAAATCAAATATTGGAACATGTTTGCCACCTTATAGGGCATTACTGTATGTGCTTGAAGGGTTTTTGTGATTGTAAAGAACTAACATTACGTACCCTACGGTGGCAGTAAAGTTACGTAAATCAGTAGTACACCATGCTGTGTATATGATATGCAGTACAATTTACATAAACCAAAGGGCACTGATGGCACAAGCAAAGGGCGCTACATGTGGATGAAGAGACTATAAAGGAGCTCATACCACAGATTGGCACAAGGATGAGATTTTTTTAAGGGTTGGCAATAATGCTAAGCCATTTCACAGTCTTCAAATTCTTAAATGCTTTTGAGTTTATGATTGAACAAGATTTTGGAGCACTGTTTCGTGAAAAAGAGAACAAATTGTATGATGAAAGTTTGCATTATATCATAGTGAGTGTGTGTGGAGAGTAATACACTTGGATAGAATATCTGGATATGGAGCATGTGGAATATGCTACCGTAGGTGTATGTAAGATAGGGACAAAGGTTTGTTTGATGACATTGGTAGGAAGTTATTCCTTTAAATGTTGTTTTCCTTTAAATGTTGTTAAATGTCTGGTTTTGTTCAAACATGGCATTGCTAAAAGATAAGAATACATGTGTGAGTGGTTTGAATTTGTATTCATAAGAGTGCAGGGTTAAACACAATTTTGGATTGATGTCAAACTTGGTACCTAAGTTAAACATTGTGAGTGTATGAACCCTACATATTTTGTTACCCATTCCATCAATACTAATGAGTTGGTAGGACAAATTTAAATGAAATCTATAAAATCTTGCCATTTATTTGTGTATATAATATGGGTGTTTTGGTGCAGAATGTTCTTACGTAATAATAACAACCTGTTTTATGGTCCAAGGAATCACAAAACCTCTCAGAATTCTATTTAAATTTGGCTTTGTTTCCATTACAGGTACTCTGATCCAAATCATGTATATGCATTGCTCCTTTGAAACATTTACAAAAATCGGAACGGGGAAAGGAGATTTACAGGCCTGTACGCAGGGGGTTTGAGGTTCGTCCCCCTGGAAGCAGAACACCCTCCTAGGAGTCGAACCTCCGCTATGAACTTGGTTCGTCAATACGTATGATTCTGGTCCACACCCGGGCGGGAACGTGCCCCAAAAGCTTCCAAAAATGTATTGGTTGTATTTATTATAACACAGAAAATGGATTGTAAATGTAGGCAACAAATATGGAAAAGATTGCATCATTTGGCATCTACTGTAAACCCCTGAGATAAACAAAAATGTACCAATGGGAAGGGGACACACCTTCCTCTTAGACCTCACCCAGGACAGCGATCCTACTGCATTGTTGTCCCCCAGATCAGATACTCCGGCTGCCCAGGACACAGACGTTGATCAAATTGAATAACCTTCAAATTCCTGCGTACGGGCCAACAAACTCTAATTTTAGTACTCCACAACTGGATCAAACGCTGTGGACAGCGTTATTAAACCTACCTACAAAGACTGTTAATATGATATGCCCTTATTCAATAATACAAAAGGGGCCATAGCTTGGCTCAGCAATCCATAAAAAGCTTCAGTCGGTAAGTAGTCTATTTAAAGGGGTGAACTTAAGTTTGAATAACTTGCTGACCTGATTCCTATTTCAAATTATATATATTTAATTCGACAAAGACCTTGTAGTCCGCAAGTGATAAACTTTGCATTGCATTATTGGTGTATCTTTCTTCGTGACCAACTTTTAAAACACTTCTCAAGTAAGACTTTAGAGAAACTAAAAACTGTACACGTCATCCCTTTTGAAAGGGGGAATAAACGAATACAAGAAATAAATCATAGTTTCTCAACCATGGGGTCTGTAAAAAATTCGAAACACAACCGAACTTCTTGCATTATGTAGTGACTGCTGGGGGTGTCAGCCCCAAAACTGGTTAACTTCAGTAGGACTCCAAAATTGGAAAAACAGCTCTCGACAGCGTTATTTGTTGTTAGTTGTTAAATGCGAGCCGTAAAACGTAGCTACCTGCCTACCTTCTTCATTATCTGGACTGGAAAACTATGTTAAGCCGCAATCATGGCAATATATATATTACATCTATGGATCTATATATTAATACAACCTTTTCCAGCTATTTTCAACTATTTTCAGCTGTGAAAAAGTCGCACTCTCACCCATGTAAACTATATAATCGACTAAATCGACTGGTTATGGAGGCTTCCTGAAATGGCGGCGCGCGCCACTTGTTGCGCGTGGTGTAGTTTCAAGTGGCGCACAAAAATTTAAAAGAATTAAAAATCCCAACAAAAACCCAACATGCTGACAAGACCAGTAGGAATTTATTCGGTGTCACAAATAAGTAAATAAATCTCCGTCAATTCCAAAAACGATGCTTCTCACGAAGTTGGCATAAATTGACTGCGTGAGTTAAACAATGCATTCATTATACCACAGTCAGTGCGCAGCGCACTGTCATCACTTTGTCTAATTGTAAGGCAGTCATGATGTTATAAATACATTTCATGGAATCCCACAACTACCTCATTATGGCCCGCTATGAACGTTGTCTGTATTCGGTGTGTATAGTTCCCTGCAGGTTGAAGTTTTACCAGCCAAAACTACTTTCATTTGAGAATATCATGGCGAGTCCATCGACTTCTTCGGCACCGCCGCCGAAAAAGGCGAAAATTGAATCATGGAAACTAAAGTTTTTCTTCACCATGCCAGAACAGGGATCGATTACCAACGTTACGATCGATTACTCATCTGCAGTAAAACTGTATCGTGCCTAAAAAACATGACTTGAAGAGGCATCATGAAACTAAACAAAAGGAATTCTCGACTTTGGGGAGTGATGATCGAAAACATAAATTGTAATCTCTTCTGCTGGGTTATACGCAAAGTTCGCGACTTATCACACGTGTATCAAATAAACAAGAAAATATACCGAAGCGTCATATCGTATCTACTGGATTTTAAACAAATCTTCAGTAGCTCGGAAGTGGTCAAGGATTGCCTCGTGGAAGCGGCGAAAGTGTCATGTACCAAGCCAACTGTGGATGCCTTCAAAAACATTACTCTCGGATGCTTCGAACACGAGGCGAGCAGAGGATTTGGCCGGAAATATCAAAGAAGCTCTCATCAACAAACTCAAAAACTTCAAAAATTTCAATGGCAATTGATGAAAGTACCGATATCAGTGATGTCAGTCAACTATCCATTTCTGTTCACTTCCTGGAGTTCCTTGGACTAGTACCTATGATGGGATACACTTCTGGAGAGGATGTATTTAAGGAAATTGTTCAACTTTTCATTGACAATGAAATTCCACTGGAAAACATTTCTTCACTGATCACAGATGGTGCCCCAGCAATGGTCGGAAAGAAAAAAGGTGTTGCCGCCCTTTTGAAAATGGAGTGCCAAAACGTCATCACCATCCATTGCATCATTTACAATTCAATTCTTTGCTCCAAGTTGAAGCTGAATTTAACGCCTCAATGGAAACACTTATTAAACTTGTTAACTTTTGGGATCATATTCAGCTAAGCAGCATCGAGAACTGCGTCAATTTCTCGATGACAATGATGCAGAATTTTGTGATATACCGCTCCACACAGCAGTCGGGTGGTTAAGCAAGAGAAAGTTATTGAAACGTATGTGGAAGTTGAGGCAGCACATAGCCTACCTGTGTATCTTGAAACATGTGGTGAAAAACCGAAGGCACGACAGTACTTACATTTCCTGAACGACGATGAGTCGACGACCATCCTCAGTTGCATTCCTTGTCGACATATTCACTTACCTGGATGAACTTAACTTGACTTTGCAACACATTGGCCGATTGCAGGAAGGTGGTCACGACCTTTGAGTCAAAACTCAAACTCTACATTAGAGATCTATCATCCAGCAAACTAGATTTTTTTCCCCAACCTTAAAAGGATACTCGGCAAATGCAGACACCTCACCTTTCGTGGAATTTTTGGAGAACCTAGTTGAGGAGTTCCAAACACGTTTTGCCACATTGAAGGAAATTGACAATCTTTTACTAATGGTACGGAATCCGTTCATTGTTGGGGTCGACTGTTTGTGGGGTAACACAAGCGAAAAACATTTACCCAGATCTTTCAGCTCCAAATCTGCAAACTCAACTAATCGATCTGCAAAGATGATGAATTGAAAGTTCTGCACAGCTGCAAAACATCAGCTGATATCTGGATGAGTGTTCCTCAAACTTGCAGCGAACTGAATTCACTGTCACTGAAAATAGTGGGGATGTTCGCATCTACATATATTTGCGAAAGTAGCTGCAGCATCATGAATTTCATTAAGAACAAGTATCGAACACGCTTATCCCACATGCACCTGCAAGATATAATGAGGATATCTACAACCACCTTCGTCCTATATTTTTGCAAGTTTGCCAGATATTCAAAATGTCACTTCAGCCACTAGGTAACTGACAATTTTCTTTTCTTTGTAGCTTCTCAAATCTAATGCACATTCCCCCTTCCGAGATTTTTTCGAAAGTTCCCTTCACTAAAATGCCTTACGAAAAATGATTTTTATTTAGTTAGTTATAAAAATGTTAAAAGGGGAGAGGGGTACACTCACTCCCCTCATACCCCTCCCCCAGGACACCGATCACTGGCGCATTATTTTTCAATAATTTCACCATGTGGCACTTCATAAAATTTAATTGAAGAAGCCTGGGTTATAGAGTCAGCCAGGATGCAGGGATTCAATTTCCAATCAAAACTGTGTCATATCACTTAAAAATGTTGTTGCCTTCCTTGATCACTACAGTGTACAGAGAATTGGTTGAGGAAAAGCAAGATTCCTGTAATGTATGAATGTTCAATAGTTACTACTCACAATTACCACTAACACCACATCATGAACAAAAGGTCATTCTCAATCTGTTTGATGTTGCAAGGCCACCTATTTATGTCACAAATAATGTTTAATGTCACATTGACATAATTTGTTTACTGTAGAATCTGGTCAGAGATTGAGAACTCAGCAGTCAGCATTTCAGTTCCATTCCTTTAATCCTGTGATACTAAGGTTACGCATACTTAGTATGCATGTGTTATATTCTGCATTGCATTTTGTTTGGTTCTGTCATGGTTATTAATGAATTACCCCGTGACGGTCAGGAATAAATGTTACCCTTTTCCCTTTTTGCAGGAGGTTGTTAACATAGAAGAATACACACGGACTATCGACTAACACCATCACAGGTTTATGATATTCTGGAGAGACATGCTCCATCACAACCATCTCTCCTCAAAGCAATGGATGTTTGTTTTAAGTCAGTGTATATTTTGGATATTGAATTGATATTGAAGCTGACGTGGCAGTTCAACATTCAAGTAACGTCCATTTATTTCTTCAAAGTGATGACTGTTCAGTAGTGGTCTGTATAGTTTAATCTGTTTGTGACAGTTTTTCTTCAAATGATATGTTACGACTTCTCGGATCTGAACCTTGCTGCCATTAATACATTTCTTTTATCCCTGTTGAAGTTCGTTTTGTAATTTATAAAAATTATTGTAAGTCTTTGGATGTAATCATTTTCCATAAGCTTTACCTTACTAGAGGCAGTATTTGCACTGATTTACCTGAATCTTTGCTTTAATATCACTTTAAAAATGTTAACTGATAAAATCCATCTTTTCATCTAACGTATACACATTGATGTTGTTTTGATCTTGCTTATGACAAATTTGAGTGTCTTTTGTAAAACAATGTAACTGTCTTACTATTCTTGAAAGGGGAAGCAGGCAATCAAAACAATTTCACAATAACTACTAGGGCTAGAGTTCCCCAAAAACATAGCTGTCATATCATATGTGTATCCTTTTCATGCTGTTAACAATGTTTTACATTCAAATAACTTTTAAAGAGGACTATGGTTATCGAATCTACATTGTTTTATGTGAAAAGTTAGTTCTAGTGTGAAGCTGTTTTCATCAATAAAATGTGAATTCCATACCATTTTGTGTGTTATTGTTTGAAATTCTAGTATCAACGTATTAATATTCACTATCATAAAACACTGTCCTTTCAATTATATTCACCAACCACTATTGGGTAACAAATTGCCCAACTAACTGTATTGCTTAACCAATAATGGGTAAATAATTTACCCAACCACTGGGCAAATGTATTGCCCATGTGCTGTTTGGCAAACTTTGCCCAATTACTGAGCGTATATACCATACGTGCCCAGTGTTGGTTAAAATTTGGTTAATTTTTTACCTAACTTTTTAATAGTGAATTGGTGACAGTAACTGTCGGTAAATGATATGGAATAACAAGATTATAAGTTCATTCTTTCCATTAGTCAGGATTATCTGGAATATATATAAAGACCATCGAAATTTATATTGCATATTAATATTAGCATTTTCAGAGTTTTGATTTAATCTCTGATATATGAATCGATCTTACGAGACTTATATTACACTGTGTAAAATGGGTCGTGATCTTAGGAGACTTAAGCCCTATAGCCGGGGAAGGATATGATCCTAAGGAACTTAAACCCTTGTAGGGAGAGTTGTGATCTTAGGATATGTATACTATTGCCTGAAATGTAATGCTAGGAGGCTTAAACCCTGTAGGTAAGGTAGGTAAGGCTGTGATCTTAGGAAACTATTATACGCTGTTGCGAGGGTTTGTGATCTTAGGAATATTAATCCCTGTAGGGAGGTTTGTGATCTTATGAGAATTAACACTGTGGGGTGAGTAGTAATCTTAGGAAATTTACACCCTTTAGGGAGAGTTGTGTTCTTAGCAATCTTAAATCCTTTAGGGCGAGTTGTGATTTTAGGAACATTGTATTATATCATGCTGGGAGGGATGTGATCTTAGGAATCTTAAACCTATTGTGATCTTAGGAGATTTAGACCCTGTAGGGAGAGTTGTTCTAATTGATTAATCCCAGCTGCCAGCCCAAGAAAATTGCTGTTGAAGGACGTAAAAGCTTACAGTAGGCATAACAATAACAATAATGCATAAGGGGGATTTATTTGTTTTGTGTTATTGCAAAATGCAAAATAAACATGCAGTGAAAATTAAAAAAGGAATACATTTCTTAACAAAGAATGTAGTAGTAAGTTTTCGTCTTCATTACGGTGACTAATGCTATGAATAACGGCCACTTCAATTGATACATGTACAAGAAAGTTTATGCCTCAAAATACGTTGTCGGCCAGTCAGTCGACTTATACGAACGATTTTTACGGTTGTATACTACGCCAGGTAATACATGTGGCAACAACAACAACAAATCACTGTTATATTTTGTAATTTATTGAAATACATTTTAACGAACCAATGTCATATTTCTAATGTTTTTATTACAGGAAGTATTTATTATAGTTATAGAAATAATTGAAGTAGGCTAAGTTTGAAAATGCAAACTACCGATTGACTCCGGTTTTGCCATTCTATGAACATGAAATGTCCGCATTTGCAATTCCAATCAGATCAATAACTCGTTTTGACATCTGCTTTAGGTATTGCCATGTAAGGAATAGCATTTGGAAATAATATGTCGCATTCTCTTAGTTTTCTTTATTAGTTACTTCCGTACTGTACTTTGTGAATATATTCCTCTCCCCAATGTACTGAATCGAAACAACAAGTGATGCATCGGCCATACATATACTGCCCGACGTAACTCGCATAGATACATTGGCTATAACAACACGGTACATTATATCCAGGATCGAGTTCCAATGTGGTACTCAATTTATTTCTAATTTAATTTTGAGGAAATATGAAGTGAATTACCTTGAAAGACTCTAATAATCTACAACGATAATTTACATGATTCCATTTAAATTCATTGCGATAATATTACATGAATCAAGTTTCTACACCGTCAAATGCACTCTAAACAATGTTGCACTTGATCAATCAATCTGTTGTTACGTTCAACTGAGCATAAAATTAGTCACGTACGCGGAATTTCAAGACGCACTGGGGAAGTGGACGCGAGTATTGGTAGGAAGATGGGAGAATGGGATGATTATGGGTCCGTATTAAGGGGGGGGGGGTGTCGAGAGGTGGTGAAATGAGGTGGGTAGTGAACAGGGGATCCGAGCGGGAAACGCGGATTAGCGGAAAGGAAGGAGAGAAGGTAATGCATGAAATATTGCCTTCAAAACTTTACAGATCATTATTGTAACCTTGTTATACCAAAGGAACTCTCCCTCATTAGCTACACTAAAGGGATTATTTTCCCAGGGAATATTTTCACACCTCCTACAGCCAGTCAACTCAGGTGCAGCTAATTCTGGAACTACTTTACTATTCTAGCTCCCTTCTTTGCGTATGACAAATGTGTGTGCTTGTCATAAGCATACATGATGTGGAGTGCCGCACTGTCTAGAGCTTATACATAGAGCGGAATGGTCTTCTTGCGCTATACGCATCCCCATATGTAACTAAATATAATATAAAATGAGCGGATACGTGGCTTAGTTTTAATGGATATGTCATATTCACTACTGATGGGGTGACACCAAATGGGACGTCTGGACATTACGCGCGCAGCATTTATTTCATGCGCGCTCACAATGCTTACATAGAATATAAAATACATTTCTCCTTTGCTTTGCACACTCCTATGCGTGTGGGTAACGGCTCACTTCCAATGCAGTGGCTTAAGCAAGAAGCCCGCAGGGCCATTCCCACAATAAAAAACGACAGCATAACGACCGCATAATTCAGAGGGAACCTCCCCCGTGAACCAATAAAATTCAGGGATATGCAACTATACCAAGACTATTCCTGGAAGCTGGCCCCGTTTATCAACTGGAATATTTCGGTATACATCTAGATACTCGTTGTAATAACAAAATTAGTGTGTAAGTCAATGGATCAATTTAAGTGTGGTCCGTATTCTTAGTTAGGGGGTGGGGAGGAAGTGAGTCGCTCGTTAATACCCAACCCAGTAAGATTTGTGGAATATCACCATCAGAGATCAGATTAGTTTCATCAGTCACGTGATACACTATAATGAAATTGGATTAAAGAGAATGGTTTTTCGGCTCCAAGCTTCGAGTCGGAATTGCATAATTTAGTATCAGAGAGATTTTATGTCATATCGTCATCATAGTGAGCAAACATAGGTCCACAGTTAGTCTAGCTTGCACTGCTTAATAGATTCCTTTCAAATTGTGCTGATCTTAGTTCCATGCATACTACGGCTCAGCCTTTGCTTCAGCCTATGATACTGAGTTATAACTTTCATACTACAGAATAGGGTGTGCAATTTAAACAAATGAGCGTAGCTGTCCAATATGCCGAATTACCTATGTATTGATTATGGCAATAACTCAAGAACAATGTTATGAATGGTTAATGCGTGCCTACCTTTCCACTTGCATACTATTCCGTGTGCATACTGTTCCGTGTGTACTGTACATATCTTTCCGTGAGTGCATACCTTTTGCTTTCATACCTCTCAACATACAAAATAATGCATATGTCTTCCGAGATTTCCAAGTACATAGATTGATATACACGCGCGGAACTCAGCCATTGATTTAATCACTATTGTATTGTTAAGGCAACGTACTTCATAGCAGGTGTGATCTATCAACACCTTCATAGCAGGTGTGATCTATCAACACCTTCATAGCAGGTGTGATTTATCAATACCTTCATAGCAGGTGTGATCTATCAACATCTTCATAGCAGGTGTGAAGAAAATTTTCAGTTTACCTTTTTCCTTGCATGCCTATGTGTGTCGTCCATGTCAAGCGCAATGCGCATGTGACGATTCATTCTAGAGATATTACATTTAAAGTTTGGATCCTCCACCCGTTACTGAATAATAATGCAATCATGTTGCAATACCTATACACCGTGATGCAGCTAATGCCGATCAACACCTACCAAGTTTGAAGAAACTCGGACATTACAGTGTTTAATATATTGACATGTTATGATATGATATGTTAATTTTGAGCACTGTCCACTCATTACCATGAAGCGTCAAAACAACGGAGTTCTGTTAATTATGGGCCATGTCTACGTCAGTGTATGGCATCCATCTACAGCTTGACCCACGGATATCATACTTCGATGCACGCAACCGCATATGTATATGCACCCACATAATGCACACGCACCCACAAACTGACTGCAAACTGATGATTCAACGAAACACATAAAAATTGATAATAAGCTACATGATTCGATAAACAATATTATTGCAACAATTAAATTACTGAATAAACCGAGCCGATAATATGAGCCTATTAAATTGAAGAAAACGGAAAGGCGGTTATAAAATAAGTTATAAAATATAAGTTTAAGGATAAAAGTTCAAGGCAAAGTTTAAGATAAGTTCAAGGTTAAACGTCAAGCATTGCTTAAAAGCGTAACAGTGTGAGGTTTTCCAGGATCTGAGTCATCGTCATGCATCTAATGCACTTTGTTTAATTAAGTCTTTGACTTTATTTGCCTGCTTGATTTGTCTGCTGTTTCTTTACAGTAAAGAACACACATTCATTAAATCTCTGGCAAAGAATTTAAAGTACAATCAAACGCCAAGTTCATAATCAGTAAACTTATGACCAACTATTCAAGTAATAAGCAACTTACCTAGATCATAGTATATAGATGGTATACTGGTATCTTCATACAAATAGTATACACTGATTAGCATGCACTTTTCTACATCATCCTTCCCAGATAGATTCTCCTAGTAAAGCAAGTATCATATTCCTGAATAATACGAATAATTATGGAAATAGCAATTGTTTAAAGTCCTTGCAAATATTACCGTAGTAAGAACAAGGGGTAAACATGGAATGTTTTGTTACCTCTATTGAGTGTCACTGAGTCCTCATGCTCTTTAGTATACACACAAAACAGTGCAAGTTGGGTTTAAAATTAGTGGTTTCCCACTGACTAGATCTGCTGTCCAATCACAGCAATGTATTAACTAACCACAGTTGTCCAACACTCCTCCTAGAATATGAATTACTAAACAATGAAAGAGAAGTCTATCAAATTCCGAAGAGGTGTGAATGCATTGTATCCCACAGAAATCGCAAACTTCCTTGATATTTCATCCAAAAAACAAGAGTGAGGAATAAAGTTACAATTTCTGGCATCTGGTTTCCTTTTCAGTTCAAAAAAGAAACCAATAGGTTTTTATGTTTCACAAAGCTGGTAAAAAAAGGAAAAGGTCCAAAAGTAAAAGGTCCAAGCCAATCTGTTTGATAAAGTGCAACTCATTATATCCAAGCCAGCATGATGTTTCAGTGCTTGGAAAATATCATATAGGCCTACTTAATGTGGTAGTTTTCTATGACCAAGTTGAATTTGTCCAGTTTCATGCTTAATTCCTATATTGCAGGTCATATCATGAAATGCGAATTAATGAAACAAGTATATATGCATGAAAATAAATGCGCGTCTCTGCAAATGAGCATAAATAGCTATATTGCGTAGTTTATTTCCCAGCTCATGGGCCCCCTCACGTGGGGGGCCCGGGGCGGTTTCCCCTTATGGATAAAACGTCCTGCATATGTAGACCTTTTGGCACAGTACTTTTTACGTGGATGGCCAAGCGGGGAAAACTAACGTCACGACCCGGAGACAAAAATCAAACAAAACAGGTTTAACCCCAAAACATCAACGAACGTAACTAGTCCCAAATCAACTTGAAGTTTATAACTCCACGTGGGGTCGTCCCGCGGCTACCCGCAACTTAACACCTACACACAATTAACAGCCCTCCGCAGGCGGGGAAAAGTCGACCTCGAGTCACGTTGGCGGATATACAAAGTAAAACGTGCAGTACCACAGCAGCACAATCCGGGGATCCTGCCGAAATTAGTAAAACAAAACCCAGACGCCAACGATCCGCCACAGACTGGAACCACCGCACACAGTTGTACGACACTAAAGTGCCAAAAATGTGCACCACGCTTTCTAACCTGCCACAGCCATCATGTGGGAAGTTCCCGTCACCCAGCCGCCAATGGCAATGTTTCAGGTTATAGTGACCAGGGCCTCGTGAACGAACCTCCACCCTAGGTCACGTAACCGGCTATCTTAAGCGACGACATGCAGTGAACGGCACGCCAGACTGAAACCACGATTACACCAGACTGGCACAATGCCCTTGACCAGCTTGTCGCACAATACATTGCATAGTCGTGCTAGCTGCGACAGGTCGACAAGTTTACCCGGCGGGAATACCAATTGTAACGTATCCACCGCCTGCAGGACCACCTCCTACAACTAGTAGGAGGCTCCGAGTTACAAAATGGGCACTTCCGGCCCATCGCCGGAAGTGCAGCCCGCCCAAAAATAGAAACATATATGACCCAGGCATGCCAGGACTGCTGAAAACGGGACTCCCAGCATCAGCGGTACCATGTAAATCACCTGCATAGCCTAACAAGCCCCATATAGTAATGTATACTGTTTCACTATTAAACTGGATGACAGAGTGAGCTCAATTTATGTTCAATTAATCCTTGGAGCTATTACCCATCAGATGGTTAGTACTGTAGCTCCATCATTAAACAATACACTGCTATATGAACATGTAACCATGGCGACTCCATAGGATGATGGCAATGCCCGTGAGCCATTTGCCTTGTTGGAATAACTCACAATAGACACACAAGTTATGATAAAGTTAACCATTTAGTACAAAGAGAGGAAACTCAGGACACGAATGACCTGACTTGACCAACAATCTATTCAAAAACATATCTTTCATTAAATTTCAAAAATAACATCTTCAATTTAAACAAGAATAACAAAATACACTATTACTGATCAGATTTTGATTCATTTTTAACAAATATTAGATCAGTTTACCCCAAAAACTATCAATAAGCAACTACAACATTTTCAATCCCTTTTCCTGAACATTTTCTATAAACAAACTAAATGTGTGGTTGAAGATATTTTTAACTAAATATAAATTTTTACCTCTGATAACCAACACAAATGCAAATTTTATACATTTCATGATCCCAAAATAGGCCTAACAGGAGTAACAAGCGAAGGCTACATGCATGTCACAATGGCGTAACAAAGTAATAAGAGTATTCTGCATGCATGTCACCCTGGCATAACAGGATCAAAGAAACAAGAGAAGGCTGCATGATATAATTATATTATATATAAAGTCTCCTAACCTAAAAATCACATCCCTCCATACATGATATAATATAAGTCTCCTAACCTAAAATCACATCCCTCC
>JAODAG010106854.1:0-15581 GCA_027574785.1 Orphnurgus asper
GAATGTATGACACTGGAATAGCTACTAAGTATGTATGACACTGGAATAGCTACTAAGTATGTATGACACTGGAATAGATACTAAGTATGTATGACACTGGAATAACTACTAAGTATGTATGACACTGGAATAGCTACTAAGTATGTATGGCACTGGAATAGCTACTTCGTATGTATGGCACTGGAATAGCTACTAAGTATGTATGACAATGGAATAGCTACTAAGTATGTATGACACTGGAATAACTACTAAGAATGTATGACACTGGAATAGCTACTAAGTATGTATGACAATGGAATAGGTACTAAGTATGTATGACACTGGAATAGCTGTGACTTGTGACTAAGAATATTGCGGATTCACCAATCGTTTATCATCAGTTTAATCTACATATTGCCCCAGGTAAGCATGTCAAATGTACAGAACAGTTTCTCTATATGTAAGTTTCCATATGTTGCTAGTCAAGTGCAGCATTCGATAGGTGTGGGGCCATCCTTTGAACTATATCCTCAGAAACAAAATCACTCAGACTCTAGACTCTCAGTGACAAATATTTAAACATAAATATTCACCAGATATTCACAAGTAAACACAGATGAAAACCAGCTAATACCCTAACTATTTTGCTTTCAAAATGAACTAAATTGTTCTGCCCTCTGAAATTCTCAAAACCTGCCATATACTTAGATGAATGATACAGTCTCCACCACTAACGCTTCATTTTAACAACAACAACACATACCTCTCTAGACATCCAAATCGGCACCGGAAGGAATTCATTAATAACTTTTATCTAGCTTCTGACCCTTTTCGAAGGAGGAAATAGCTGCGAAATCATAATATCCTGCTGGCATTCGAAGCGAAAACCTAATCGAATGTAGGTGATTGGAGCAGATGGAGAATGGAAAGGATGGAATGGAAATATTTCATATGTCTGGTGGCAAGATGCCATATTCCTCAATCACCAATTATATTTTGAAAGTTTCCTTTCAAATTTCTTTCCTAGTAAAGCTTCTGGCGTTTACTTCTAGTGCTTGTATATCATAACGTTAAATAATTTGTAGCCTACGTCATTCACAGAATCGGATTAAAGTGTTTCGATATCTTCTAAAAAGCGACTACAAAGGCTGTTTTACAAACGTTGTCATGGGCCGCTAGGTTGTCTTTCAATGGTTCTTATGAAGTTTGTCATTGTGACGTGTTGATTTGATATTATGCTGTTCGGTTATTTTCGTGCAGGCTCATTCTTGAAATTTTTTACCTTCCTGACAAGGTTGAAACCTTCCTTACATGATAGAGCCTTCCTTACATAATATACACATTTCTTACATGATAGACACCTTCCTTACATTATATAACTTTCCTTACGTGATATAAACCTTAGTTACGTAGCAGAAACCTTCCTTACATGATAAGGAATTTCCAATAACTTAGCAGAGGAAGAATGGGTGATCAAATTAAATGACTTGCTACATTTACTGAATTTTCCCGCGAAAACATTATTGAATATATATTACCCGATATGCTTGGACTTAAAAGAGAGCTTTGCTTCGTGGAAGCGTTCACATTTACTTATTAAAACCGCTTCTCAATCCAACCGTGCTCCGCCTGCATACCCTAGTTGTACATATGTAGTTCGCGCCTTACTTGACTCTGTTTATTAAGTACTACTGCACATTTCGATGTTTTAGTCCCTAGTAAACTAGATCAAACGATTCAGACCTGAAGCAATATTGAAATAATCCCTGGATAGTCGGTACGGTCTAGCACACGTTTATATTTGCTTCATCGCTAAAACACTTATCCAATTCTCTGGAATGTATTGATTTTTGTTGTAGCAATCAAGTGGCTACAGAATTTAATGTGTAAACCTATACCAGTAATGAATTGTTGCAGCGTCGCCAAGTACATGGAAATCTCCTATTTGTGTGACATTGGCAGTACTGTGCCCATCTAGACATTTAGGCAGAGACAACTAGAAAACGCTGTTGCGAATAGCATAACCACATTGTATATGAGTCACAAGCAGATTTTTTAAAATGGCAAATTTAGATAAAATACTATGATCTCCACAATGTTATATTATATAATAATATACAATAACAATATAAATTAGCGAGTTTGCATAATAGAGAAGTGATGTCTATATAATTAGTATTGTCTCGAGAGTATTGTCTTCAAGCAGTGAATAATTTCAAGTTGGAAATAAACAATAGTAGTAGTGTGCAGACCAGGTTTCTAAAGTTAACCACAAGTTACCTTGACTCACAAGAAAGTAATGATCATGTTTTCATCCCGAAGAGATCCGTCAATTAAAGCCAGAATCTACATAACAATGTACTTGTACGTTTTTGTTGCAGTTCAAAGTTAACTCTCCAAAAGTATTAACTAATTTTATTAAACTACATAATAGCAATTTATAATTTTACAAAGCAGTACATTCTTCAATTATGAATACATTATAAATATACGTACCATAATATAGATCAGTGGGCGGTATGCATTGATATAAAACCACGTCGGAAGAATCGTTTAAAAAATAATTAAAGTAGGCTAGTCTACAAATTAATTCAAGAATTTTTACATGTTTAGTACATGTCATTCCGAGAATGTCTTCATATTGCTATGGAGTACATGTTATTCCGTGAATTTCTACATATTGCTACGGACTACGTGTCATTCTGTGAATTTCTACATAATGACTTCATGTCATTCCGGGAATGACTACATATGGCTATTGAGTACATGTCATCCCACGGTAAATATGTCCTGCATCGATTTGAAGGGAGGGGGAGGGGAGGGACGAATAACGTAGACACAGTCATGAGCTAAGTTCATGGACAGTGAACGAGATGAATCTTTCATTGGTTTAGTTATTTCACTCAAGATTTGAGACACTCCGAACACAAATATGACTTAATCCGTTGAAAGGTATGAAACTACTATCATATTCTTGTCTGTGAAATCAGAGAGTTGCTAGAGAAGGAGAGCCAAGTGAAACGTATAATTTCCTTTGAGGTATATGCTCGTTTCCGACATTGTCCGTTATTGGCTATTGCTATCGAACCGCAAATCCATATGCCAATTGAATTAACGACACATTCGTCAGTTTGAAACAGCTGCAATTTACTTTCCCTATTAAGTTAATATGGTCAGCCGTCAGTAATATATGAATACGTTAAAAATATCGTCGCATGTCGTTGGGGATAATGCAGTCTTAGATATAATGGCTAAGATTAATGGCTGATGTTTTCTCAGCAACTTCCGCTCTAACGTTCCTCGTAATGTGCCCAGACAAGAAACAGTCTCTTGAGTGTATTGCCTCGCATACGATCTATATGAAAGAGCTCAAGAAGACGCCAAGTAAGTGAATTTACATCGTATTTGGCAATGGTCATAGAGGTAGTTTATGATTTGGATTTTGTTGGGAATGAAGTTAACTTCTAAGCACATATCGTGTTGTTGTTCTAGAATTGGATTTTAAGAAAACCCTCCCAATAAAGAATACCAAACAATGTCAGCATAGGCATATACCACGGCTTCAAACGCCAAGTGACCCACTTCTCACCCCCAGTCTTATTTCGATCAGACTGCTAAGACCAAAGATCATTGGGCCTGTGTATAATGCCACGTAGCCCGTGGCTCTGTTGGCGGACATTGCCGAACCACTGACCAGTGCGGGCCGTCCTTAAGACCACAGATAACTACATATGATCTTAGTCAAAAGGCCGATTACCTCAGTGTGAAAACTGACATCGGAGTGGGTAGAGGAGGAAAGCCCTTCAATCAAATGACATGTACATGCGATGGATGAAATAACTCAAAGTCAAAGTAAGAAACCGCTGCTTACCGACCATGGCGTTCTCAAATTGATATATGGTTACGGAATTACATATTTCTTATTAACACTTGTAATTGTTCGTGTCAAGGTCCCAATAATTCTCAACTTAATTTTCTCAATGCACAAAACTCCAACACGAAGAGTTGCATGTAATTAAAATCATTTAAGCATTTTCCAAATATGTTTAATATATAAACAGCTTAATCTTCCCTTAGTTCGGTCTATATAGTTGAAATGGCTCTGTTTAATGAATGCATGCAGCGGAGAGACAACCACTATTCTCATTGTCATTATTGGGCCTCAATTCCAAGTGACAATGTTAGAGTCATAATCAAGTCCAAGTCAATTGATTCGAGACAGGGTCACGAGGCTCTATGAAATCACAATGTTATACTTCTACGTGATTTCTTTTTACTCCAAGGACCGACAAACGAATGCATGCAATCACTGAGGTCATGAAGGAGTAATGCTCTGCACCGTCATACCATGTGATACCATACAATGCCAGGTAACCATACACTGCGATGCCATTCAATGCCATGTAATGCATGCTAAACAGCTGCCTCAGGCATCACATATGAACAGCTTATCTGCCCTTAGTACGGTCTAGTTGAATTGTCTCTGTGTAATTAATGCATACAGCGGAGAGATAACAACTATTCTCATTCTATCATTATTGTTTGCAAGTAAACATGTGTGTTGAATTAATTGGTTCCATTGGTACGTAACACTCATCAGAATAAACTCTTCATACATTATTCGTGTAACAGGATCATATCACTAGCTACAACACTACTAATCGCAACGAAAAAGTTTATCACCTTTCCGTTATCCGTCTTTGAAATTAAATTCATTTGAAATTAAGTCAACGAAGGGAAACGGCCCCTCGTTGCCCCATGAAGCGTTTGTAAAATATTTCTACGGATTGCATAGTTGGCTATGCAATCCGTACAATCCTTATAAAAGTTGGCTTCACGTGTGCTTGGTTGAGCTCAAACCTTCCAACCCTGAAGCTAAGTAGACAAGCTTACTGACTCTCATCTGTATGTGCTGTATTAAACATGTGGTGAATGTCGTGTCTTAACTAAACAAAGAAGAAATAATTATATGGATTTAGAATTATTCGGGACTTTTGTATTTGTTTGCTTTAATATAATTCCCTTTTCGTAAGACTTCTATTGTAATATTATTAAATACTTCATTTTATGTTGCTTATTGTGGTGCAATTGATGAACTATTTTGTTCACCGTGTATTCCGAAACACTATCATTGTGAAATGTCTTGGAATAAATTATATTTCTTGAACTTTCAATGCATAGCTAACGTATTCAATTATTTGTTGTATCTTCCTTTGCACCAGTATTTCATTTGTAATTTCTTGGATGACTTTCTTAAAAAACAAACATCACAGGAGTACAGTAGATGTTGGCCCTTTAATGAAGGAGTCGAAAGACCGCGTGCACACTATAACAAGTAATTAGGAAGAGCTTGGTGATAATATAAATCAACACAGAAGGGCACAAACATGTCTACTCTAATTGCTGGAATCTACCTTTTGATATATTTCCAATTTTCTAATGGTCCACTGAAGTTTACTCACCTTCTTATTAATGGCGTCCCTACGACATAAAGTCTGCCAAATCATCGTACTTCTACTCTTACTTCTCTTAATTATCATGATGGAGCCAAAGCTTCCATTTATTTCGGGAGTCTTCTTTCAGAACGATTTATGATTTTGTTAGTCTTTTCGCCATCAGAATCTCTCCGAGTCCTGTCAACTTTGAAGGTAATACATAATACACGCCACATGATTACTGTGCAGGCAGTAATGAGGATTCCCCGCAGATAAATTCCGCATATGCCCTTCAACAGATCGAATTGGGACTGGTTTGTTCGACTATTGGAATGAGTGTTGCCAATGACTTGAAATGATTCATCGTGTTTCTTCCATTTACCAAAATATGAAACTAACAAATATCCTGTCAATTTGTTGTTATTAATATGCTTGTGATAAAACAGGTACCGCTATTCTTTGGCTTAGTACTATATTAAGAGCGAACATCGAGTGTTGACGAAGCTTTGAAATAGAAAGCAAGTGGACGTGGATGGCAGTAATAAAACCAGTGAGCTGGTAAAACCACTCTACGGTTCAGACCGATCCACACCCGGTACGACAGTTCACTTCGGTTCAAATAGGTAATTACACGTATGTGCATCGACAAAGAAATGTTAGCGGTTTACGATTTAATATTTCCCCGAAGTCAATACTTCTTCGCCTGCACTCTCCAAACATCTGTCTAATTAGAAATACTTTATCCGCGGGACATTTACTATACGGTACAGGTCAAAACTAGCGCATTGTATCCAATTATATGCAGAATTCCGGGAGCTACTCGGGAGGAAGGACATATTGTTCAGTCGAGCGG
The DNA here is from genome assembly GCA_027574785.1 of Orphnurgus asper. NCBI lineage: Eukaryota > Metazoa > Echinodermata > Holothuroidea > Elasipodida > Deimatidae > Orphnurgus > Orphnurgus asper. Next base: position 6,268 of record JAODAG010106854.1, read on the forward strand.
TGTCGTAATTTACGGTACTGGTTAGAGTGATAATGAATTCCAAGTCACTTGTTAGTGAGGTCCATGCATACAGTGTCGTAGTTTACGGTACTGGATAGAGTGAAAATGAATTCAAGTCACTTGTTAGTGAGGTTCATGCATACAGTGCCGTAGTTTACGGTACTGGCTACAGTGGTAATGAATTCCAAGACACTTGTTAGTGAGGTTCATGCATGAAGTGTCGTAGTTTACGGTACTGGTTAGAGTGAAAATGAATTCCAAGTCACTTGTTAGTGAGGTTCATGCATGTAAGTGTCGTAGTTTACGGTACTGATTAGAGTGATAGTGAATTCCAAGTCACTTGTTAGTGAGGTTCATGCATGCAGTGTCGTAGTTTACGGTACTGATTAGAGTGATAATGAATTCAGGTCACTTATTAGTGAGGTTCATGCATGCAGTGTCGTAGTTTACGGTACTGGATAGAGTGAAAATGAATTCAAGTCACTTGTTAGTGAGGTTCATGCATACAGTGTCGTAGTTTACGGTACTGGTTAGAGTGATAATGAATTCCAAGTCACTTGTTAGTGAGGTTCATGCATGCAGTGTCGTAGTTTACGGTACTGGTTAGAGTGATAATGAATTCCAAGTCACTTATTAATGAGGTTCATGCATGCAGTGTCGTAGTTTACGGTACTGGTTAGAGTGGTAATGAATTCAAGTCACTTGTTAGTGCGGTTCATGCATGCAATGTCGTAGTTTACGGTACTGTTTTGAGTGATAATGAATTCCAAGTCACTTGTAGTGAGGTTCATGCGTGCAGTGTCGTAGCTTACGGAACTGGTTAGAGTGGTAATGAATTCCAAGTCACTTGTTAGTGAAGTTCATGCCTGCATTGTCGTAGTAATGCCCTGCAATGCCATGTAATGTCATGTAATATCATGGCCGGTATGATGTCCTGTATCGCCTTGCACAGTAATATCACTGATAACAAATACAGACATTTGCATGAGTGATAGCCTACAGCGTGAGAAAATTCGTTTCCAGCTAAATGTAATAGACATTAAAAAATCCTCCGTGTTAGAGTAAAAGGAACGAGTATCGGGAAAAGCATCAAGAAAAGCATCACACAAGGCTTCCAGAGTCCGACATCGACACGTGTAGCATGATCACATATCAGCTGGACTAATTCCAGAAGGAACAATTGTAAACTATACCCATGTTGAATATTTGCATGAATATTAAGATGGTCAATGGGAATGTATGCAAAACCAACAGTTTAGATCTTCGACTACAATTATATCTATATAGAATTATATAATGTACACATATACTGTTTTCAGCTATGATATCTAGTAGCATCACTTCCTTCTTTGTTAGAGATATGTGTGGGTGATATGACAATCGCAGCGCGATGTTAAACCAACCGTGCAAACAAGACCCAATAATAGCAGCAGGAATTTAATATGAAAGCAATCAAACAAGACATAACATAGCGGCAAGAAATTAAGCGATAGGAGAAACGGAACAAGACATAATATGGATTTTTTAAATTTAGCTGCTCAATGAGTGTATCATATGCACTCTGAACTGAAAGGGCACCTGAATTATCGCTCGTAATTATGGGCAGCTTATGGGCAATGTATATGGCTGTGACCCCACGCCCAAAAACATTTCGCACGGGAACCCACGGATGTATGTACAACTATTAAAGCAGTTTTTACACTACAAAAATATCAAATAAGACTATTTCAAAAAGCACTAAATATAAACTTGGAATGAAATCTGCTATGGTGGTCTCCATCCAGGACTGTTACTTGGTAGTTATAAATACGCATGCAGTTGTCACCTCAGTCCGTTTTGTTTCTTTATTTTCATGCACATCTTAGTTTGAAGTTCGAAATCTTTCAGCTGATATCACTAAAGATCATGCCTTTGATTATTGATGAGCAACAGAAGTGATCAGAGAAAATATTATTTCATTATTATACTAGTTCACACAACTCCACGATCCATTTCCCGAGAACTTGTACCAGGTTTTGACACTGGTGAAAATTTGACGAACGAATGAAGAAGACTTGGTATATTTATAATACTGAGTAGTACCGGTATGTAAAATTTTACTTAAATGTGATAAATTTTCCAACGATTTTATACTGAGGTAAGTTAAATAGAATGTAAATTTTCTGGCACCAATAATGTTTGCTCTGTTGACAGGGTGTTCATTGCAATGACATGTAAATTGGTGCCTCCGGGCTTTGTCACACAATGTAGCAGGGTTGGTTCTACCAGCACACATTTCCCTTAGGATCTTAACCCCCCCAGCTCCGAGTGAAATGCCAAACCAATTGAGAAACGGACGCCTTGGCTGCTGCTGCAGTGATACACACGACAATTACAACGCACGCTGTGACCGTCTTCAATCAAGCAAAGGGAAGATAGCTTTAAAAGGACAGACATTCCTCCTTGAGACTGTTGCAGATCGGTAATAAGAGTCATACATACTAATCATTAAAGATAAACTTGGACTCAATAAGTCATATGGCGCCCAAGATTCGCGTAGCTTAGGCAACTGTCACTTGGGTTGGAATAGCTCATTTAATCGACATGCATTGTGCCCTAAACTATATTGAATGGTAGTCGATCAAGGCAAATTCAATACTAATAGTTCAGTACACATAGTCAGTCGTGACGTATGCTGGCTCGCGAAGGCATTATTTTAAGCATCGGTTCTGCTGTCTTAACGAGGCAACAATCTCACGAAGTCACGAAGTACATATCAACGTTAAATGTAGTATTGTAATTAACAGCAACATGCATGATATACTCCGTCACAGATTACAAGCTCTGTGAGAAAGACAGTGTACAATTAGATAAGAGCAAATATATCATCCTTTCCCATGTAAATATATATTTAATGTGTCAGTTTTACAATATAATCATCTCCATTAGACCGAGTGAGTAGTGATAATGTCATAAAATCAAAGTTTAATAAAAAATGTTCCTAATTTGCAACCTGTTTGATTAAAGCGTGAAAATCAACATGATGTTATCCTTAAAAAGTATTAAACTGTTTACATGACAATTCCTATAATTGTATTAAGTGTCGTAAAATGGGTAGATGAGCTAATAGTTAAGCTAGGTCCATATGATCTTAATAGGTAATATCTCGAAAACTAAAGCTACTAAAAATGCAACTAATACAGGTTGAAATATGTGGTCCTTCATTCTATTTACATGATGTTTTGCTTAAACTATCTCATTAAGATGCTTATTAAAAAGATAAAAAAAACAAACAGATCTTTACAATTCGTTGGTTAAACATTCCGTGTTTTTCTTCTCCAAACTGTATGGCTTCTTATATGCGCAACAGAAGCCGACCTTAATGTATAATGTAATAATTATGCTTTTCTGCAATATTAATAAGCAGCTTAAGCACATTATGCAATTGCACAGAGGAAGAACGTACTACGTTATGATGCTATTTGGTTACATTTGTTTGCCATGTTTGTCATTTTTGTTTTCCATGCTTCATGTAAGTTATTGAATATTGATAATCCATTATCATTATCATCGTTCATATGCGCATAGGCTACATGATTATAGCTCAAAACAAGAAGATCCGTAACCAATCCTAGTTCCAATTATATAATAATCCTCTTCCGTAGCGTGTCCCGAGCGGTCTCATTTTCAAAAATGTAATTTACAGACCCGTGGTTCTTATACATGGTTCATTTATTAGCTTTTACGAATAAATACATTTATACCACGCATATATATATAGATCAAATCTTCCTTACGTAGTTTTACTCTTGTCTACGAGTTTATGTATAGGGGTATGTATAGGGCTATACTAGATAATTCTGTCCCGCTATCATATATCTCTTGGCTACATTTTGAGTTGGAATTACATAATGAAAATGCATATTATGTTCACTTTCTTGCTTTGTTTTTCACTAACAAAGCTAAGATGATGATTTAAATATATATAACGCGTATATATGCGTACATCGTTTGTAAATAAGTAATAAATGATCATTTGCTTTCATTATTCGCTCATTAATCTAACAATGCAACAATAATTACAGAGTTTACTCTGTACAGGGATAATGACGATAAGTGTGAAATCTGGTACCGTACAGTAGATTAGAATCTATAATTACACATAATTATATATAAATACGAAAACTACAATAGGTTAGATTGATACAATCAGTTAAATTTATAAGTATGGTTATAAAATACCGAAAACGGCAGTAAGATTATACGTAGAAAAACTACAGTATTTTGGATTATATAGGCTAAGTATAAATCAGTTAATTCAATTATATAAGTACAAATGCTACTATAGGTTGGAGAACCATCACAACCATAACTCAGTAATTTGACTATGCTATGGTGAAAATAAATCATTGGTGACAAATTTCGTCTGAAAAGTTATTAAATTGCGGACAATTTCCATTTCAATACCACCACGGACATGACAGCGGTGTCACATTGCACTCCAATATTGAATTGGTATGATTATGAATTATGCGTAATTATTAAACATGTTTTCTACGGCTAACGCCGCTTTGTTTTATATCATTTTTAATTAAATATTTGAATGAAAGCTTGCCATAATACAAGGACACTAGCCAAAGCTCTTTTCATCATATTAAAAGAAAAAAACCCGACTGTCAGGTATAAATGTCAATGTAAGCACAACAAATACTAACATATATAAATTTTGAGTCACCGATATTAAGGTATTGGGGCAAAATGAGGGATTCATAGCGGTATGCCCATAATTTTAAGACTACCGCCTCCAACAAAGCAGGACAATAAAGTAAACATTAGCATATGCCACGGCACCATCTCTCCTAATTATATGTCGATCGAATTGTAAGGACTCGGAGATCATTGGGCGAGTGTAGTGCCACGTAATGTGTAGCTCATGGTTATGTTGTGACTTTAGCTCATCCTCCGTTCCTTTAAAAACTAAATCTAAATTATTTAACATATGTCGTCTTTGCACTGCATCTGCTACCTCATAACGGTAATGAACTAAAAGGACTTTTGTTAATATTCTGTTATCCAGTGCAGTAAGGTCAAGGTTAAACTTCAGACCTTGAGTAAGAGACACCTTACATATCCTGCTAAAGTTATTACGGTAATTCGTTTCTATTCCAATTGGTTTACTCTTTAGATCATGCTTTATAGTCATGCAATGGTCTTACTAAAGAAGACAGTGAACAGTGAATTATGACAATAAACGGCTGTACTTTTTTGTTGGCAAGCTTAAACAGTGTAGAATGTTAATTATGGTGAGACTATTCCTAATAGTCGTCAATTACTTAGGTTAGATATTTTAATATCGTAGGCTACAATCCAATACAACAATGCAACAATTGAAATTCCAATGAAAGTTTCTGCTAATCCAACATGGAAATATCGGTATGCCTATTTTCCGATTTTAACATGAAATGATAATAACATGAAAGGTTTGGAAAATTATTCACAGAGCTATGTTACCCTGGATAATTTCGCTAGTCAGGTATTGGTATTGCTGTCTATTATCATCTTAGACACCTGTGATTTGAAGAAAAGCGACGCAAGAAAGGATCTGGGCTACAGACAGCACATACCTGTTATAATCAGACTATAAAGATAAATATACCATTGTAGGAATGTCTCTGTTGAAGGACAGCTCCACCATTAACCGATGAAGATCGTCCTTAACATCACATGGTGGCATGTTTGACATGGGGCGAGTTTTCTGTTCATTAGTGTGGCAAATGTTGCTTGGAATCGTAATACAGATGGAGTAACAAGTGAAGTAATCATTATTGATATCAAAAGCGAGATAAGCGATATAATTATTGCAGTTGAAGAGGAGATGAAGTTGCAGTTGAAGTGGGATGATTATCAGAGAGATATATTGACATTTAGCCGGAGGTTCTTCTTGAGTTTAAATTAAATAAAACAATGTTCATTTCACTTCCTACATTTTACTCTGTAAATACTTATGTTGAGAGATTAATACACATTAATACATATTATGCTGACGTTCATTATAAGATCTCCTTCATATCTGGCAATTGGACGAAATGATGGAAATAACTCATATCGTTGATGTGTGATAAGCAATTTGGTAGAGTATAAGTCTCCTTGACAATCCACACACAGACTACGATTTATGATGATCTGGCTGTCATCCTCATCATATGACGACTGTTAGTGACCATTGAGGTCACGCAACAACAATTAAAACATATGGCACCACTATGGAAGGATAATAAACTGTTGTATCCTCATATCTTGTTCAGAAACTAAGGTTGTAATTAAAACCCATGTGAAAAGGTAAAATTTATATTACTCCCCCACACTATTGAAAACACACGTAATGAATTCACTGAAGGAGCTTGGAAGTATGGAAAATAAAAATATCATTCATTGACCAATATTTTGCTGAAATGCTAAATATTTGCTAAACATAAAATTAACTACCTTTAACCTTATAGGCCTCACTTGCTTCTAGATACCTCAGAGTCACGTAACCATCCATAAACAAGAAAGGCAGCTTTACGCAGGTTTTCGCCTGTAGCTTATTCCTCGGTGACTTTACATAAAAAGTAAATTGGAACGGCTTATCCATGCACAACAAAAACATAACCACATGTGTCACATGAGAATACAAACATCTTCCATCGCCCGAAATTATTGCAATGTAACCCAGCAGTGTACTCCTAATAATTGATATCATTCGTTAAATTAACGTTGCTTATTAGGATTCTTCAGATATTGATGTTTTGGGAAGTATTAGGATTGTTAAGGATATCAGTCACTAAGAACACAAACTTATTTTGAATCTAATAAACCGTACGCAAACGCGACAGTGTTGCTTATGACAATTTTTAGTACTACCCGTAGTCACCTTCCTTTCTGTTCTATTTATTCATAAGGATTCTTGTTTTAATTACGACTTCGGCAGTAAAATGAGTATGCTGATTATGGCAATGTCATAACTTGACTCAGTCCTTAGAGGTAGCTGCAATGTGATAAGCTGGCCGCTTCGGCTGTATGACGTCTTTGGCGCCTCCATAGTTACAGAGAAGCGTTGGATTTATTACAAATTACTCGAAGCAATTAATGTCGGTTGATCGTATGGCTTCTTTCAAACGACAATTCATTTACATTTTAACCGCATATGGAAATCATCCTACGTGTACGCATTGTGTATAAGGAATATGGCAACTATCACATGTATCTCAATCCTAACCTGAGGCCAGGCATGGCGTTTTAAGTTAGTCTAATAGCTACATGTACTGAAGAGAAGTAATCGCTTTATGTTTAATTTACGAAGTTCGTAATACTACCTAAGTATATTCACCATTCATATAGTTATATTATCGAATAGTTTATGAAAACAATGGTTAGGAACATATTGTCTCCCTACATGTATTTTTTCTATGGTTCTTCTTCGGGTTTTTTATTCTAATTTCTATTATTGTTTAAAAGGTTAGTGCTTCTTTGATCTCCATGCTGTTTGACCGCATTTCATGGCTATTGGTTTATTGATCTCCAGGCTGCTTTGATCGTATTTTATGGTTCGTGCTTTTTTGATCTCCAGGCTGTTTTGATCGTATTTTATAGCTAGTGCTTCTTTGATCTCCAGTGATCGTATTTTATGGCTAGTGCTTCTGTTATCTCCAGGCTGTTTTGATCGTATTTTATAGCTAGTGCTTCTTTGATCTCCAGTGATCGTATTTTACGGCTAGTGCTTCTTTGATCTCCAGGCTGTTTTGATCGTATATTATGGTTCTTGCTTTTTTGATCTCCAGGCTGTTTTGATCGTATTTTATAGCTAGTGCTTCTTTGATCTCCAGTGATCGTATTTTATGGCTAGTGCTTCTGTTATCTCCAGGCTGTTTTGATCGTATTTTATAGCTAGTGCTTCTTTGATCTCCAGTGATCGTATTTTACGGCTAGTGCTTCTTTGATCTCCAGGCTGTTTTGATCGTATATTATGGTTCTTGCTTCTTTGGTCTCCAGTGATCGTATTTTATGGTTAGTGCTTCTTTGATCTCCAGGCTGTTTTGATCGTATATTATGGTTCTTGCTTCTTTGATCTCCAGGCTGTTTTGATCGTATTTTATAGCTAGTGCTTCTTTGATCTCCAGGCTGTTTTGATCGTATTTTATGGCTAGTGCTTCTTTGGTCTCCAGGTTGTTTTTGTACTTAAAAGAGCCCTATACGGTACAACAAATGATATGCTGTCTCTGCATAAGTGTTGTTTTTAGAGTTTTTAGAGTGTACCTCCTAATATTATTACCAGTTATCGCCCTACGTTATCATAGTTATGCATAGCGACGGTAGGATATATACACAAGAACATTAGGTATCAGTTAGCATCTTAAATTGAAGTTCATGCATATCGACATTGAAGTTGCTTTATAGATGACAGTAAAAAGTTTACATAGCCACTTTTATCAAAACATTCGCAAGGGAGAGATGTCATATTCAAAACCTGACAAATCACGTATTTGCTTACCATGAACTCACACTTTCTCGAATAGACCGACTTTATACTGACGTATTGTAGATATGAAATTGACATCCAACATCTGCAGCATGCGTGTTGTTGTTAATGAGAAGCAAACCCATGTGTCCCTTGATGCATCAAGTATATACTTGTTCAAAACACTCACATGGAGGACATTTCGTTAATTATTATGACTATCATTTTCTGTGCGATATGTCGCTTCAAATCATGATTACTTCACGCCTGCAGAAGATTATACTGCCAATAACTTACATCAAATTGAAATACACTGGGCGCCTGTAGTATTTTCAACGGAAGTTCAATTCAGCGTCCCAAATTTCCGAATGCTAAGAACACCATTTGATGCATTAATTCATGGCTTCACTGTACTGCTCTTCAATATTGAAAATACGTACATGCACTACTGTCAGTACAGTGCTTAGTATAACGTCCTGTACGTACAATTAAAATCCGTTCACTCGAGGTGATTATTAATTATACATAATGGCTATGCCAAGTCAATCAGTACAATAATTAGAACACGTCTATAATTGATGTACTGATTGACTCTATACGTGATGTAATTTGAAACAAATGTGATTCATGCACTCTAGACAAGTAGCCACTCTCTGCTCATACACACTTTTATATCTCTTAAACTATTCCCATTAGAGAAATTACCCAAATTGCCCGTATTCTGTTTTTATTCATCTTTTAAAGAGATAATAGATTAAAGAGACAATATGTCATTGGCGATTCTTTGTATGGGATTGTTCAATATCAAAATCAAAACTGCTATATGTCCCAATGAGTA
>JAODAG010107186.1:0-15579 GCA_027574785.1 Orphnurgus asper
GCGACGAGGGTCTCTAATCAGGAACGTATGGCGGTACTTCTTTGCAGTCGGCAGGTGTTCGTACTTGTCGTGCAGAGTGTAGGCCATGTCCTTGACGAATATCAGTTTCTTGTCAGGGTTTGGGGTCTCCAATTGAGTCTTGACCCATGGAAACCTACAACGGCAAAACAAAACAAAACAAATACCGGGAAATCTGAATTGCGCAAGTAGATTTACTGTCTGTTAAGAAAGCCATGGCCCAAGAAAGAACCAGCGGGCTCTAAAACAAAAAACAACGGCAGCATATAATGACACGGCACCATCGCGCAAAACTGATCCACTTCCCAGACCACGATCCTATATTCGATTCCGACAGAAATAGATTACTATCATACCGTACGTAGGCCGTACGTAGGCCGTACCGTACTACGCATGAGATGTTACGAGAAAGGTGGGAGAAAATGGGATTAAAGCCGTTATTAAAGAAATTGATTTGAGATTGAAATACAAGAAATCCAAAGAGAATAACTGATTTAATTCGTTCCGTAGGTCGGTTGTGTTTTAGTGATATGGTATAATGGCTTTTAAAACTATGAATGATGTATCTTCTTTATTTAATGAATGTATGTAAAGTCACTGTATTCATTCACGAGATTGTTCGTCTACAAATCCCATTACGTCAGAGTCAACAGCCACGTCACTAGCAATGTCTATTTTGAAACTAACAACATTAGACGAGTTGGCGAGATGGCTTCTCTGCCACGTTCAATCATTTTCCGTACCGTGACCATTGCGATTTGTGAAACGAACATAATTTTAATGTCATGGCACCTACAGAATGTCCATCCCTTAAACGTTTAGATTTTAAGCAAGGTGAGGAGGAAATTTACGATTGTAAACCATAATTATCCCTATAAGAACTGGTTTGTTGCATTGGTCTTGAATTCCGAAATGTCTGTTTCGAATTACTAAAAGCCATAAATCGCATATAATCATCCTAATTTTCACAACATATCATTATGCTAACATATCATATCATTGAAATTAAAATTGCTTATTGACACTTTTCCGGACGGTGAACGTTTGGAGCGGGAATCACATTTAGCCTAATCGGGGTGTACACACCTGTGGAATTATTATCATACTTACCTAAACAGGTCGTTACACATTCCATTTCCACGCGGTGCAGCATAAATTGCAGTCAACATTTGCTCCAGGGATTTGGAAAATTTCTGTATAACTCCCTCAGACCCTAACTTTGCATAGACGGTCGGATCTCCATACTTCTGATTGTTCAAACAGTAGAGGTAGGGTTCGTGCCAGACCTCTACTCCGTCTACAAAACTCATACACTTGGTCAAGGCAGTCGACACTGACCTGGGCAGGGCCCAAAGAAATACGCAAACTTGGTTATCGGATTCAGGATTCATGTTGGTGTATTAACTAATACTACTAATAATAATAAAAATAATGTATATCTCTGCGACTATTCAGATTAGGATGCTGCAAATCTTCAATCACGTTTCCATAACAAACTCCAGATTTAGAATTGCGCGTGTAGGCTCTGTTAATGATTTCAAGTAGCCTCCTTCGCCGTAGTTTATTTTCTGACACGTATTTGTACGGTGGCCGAGAAGTGAGCCTTGGAAATCCTGTCACGGTAAGCTGTACATTACATTAGAGCGGAATTTCGCCAGAGATGTGAACGTTAGTCTAAAGCGTTTCTCTGACTGAACAACGCGGAGACAACAATAGACGTTGAGCTAGTTCTACATTGTATCAGTGATGAACGAGAAATCGATCCAGATCGGTCTCATTGTTACAAGACATTAAGTTAGGACCGAATTAAGGGAAGACTAGACGTTATTTCAGTTGAACTTCATGATCCTGTTAATTTAACATAATATGTACGTCCTAAGCTTAGACGGTACTTTACTGACGGGACGAACATCATGGCAAAGAAGCAAGTTTTGCTATCGGCGAAAAAAATGCATACGAAGGTCGAGGTCGCATTGTTCCCGACTTTGTTCCTCTGTTGGCTGCTTGGGACGGTGTCGTTAACGATATGATTATGCAACGTTGTTTCATATTTGTATAATGTTTCAGTACTGTATTCCACTTCTTCATAATAAACACAATGAAATTAAAGAAGGAAACCAAAAATATGTTGGATAGCCTACTCATGGCTGCAATGGCGGTATCCGTTAATATATACGTAACGTTGTTCATACTTTCCATAATTGTTTTTCTCACTGTAGTATCCTACGTTTTTTCATTATTATATACAACGCAAAACTAGTCGACATTGCCATCATGGCAAATTAGTGGATTTACCAGCACATTTAAGAATCGGCAATCTACAAGTGCATTGCTAGCCCGTGGTTACGGAATCTTTACCTCGTTGACTAGCTCCTTAACGTTCTAAATGGAAACTGGATTGTATACTTTTTCTATTACAAAGCAGTGGTACTTATTAAAAAATTTCTACTTGACAATCGCCGCAGCTCTCAAGTGGATTTAAACCAGCATATATATATATTATATTTGCTTTGTATAGGTTACCCAGTATCTCGGATCTTTGTAAGACTGAAATGTAGGCCTATGCCATATTGCAGTGTAGAAGGGAAGGAAAGCACGGCTGGTGAAAAGGGGGTGGGGACGACGGGTCGGGGAACATAGGAACATGGGAAATATAGGGGAAATAGGCCTAGTTGCCACTAAAATCCTAAGTTTTATTCATTACTGGTGGGGGGTTAGGTTTTTACCCATTTTCGTTTTTCTTACAGCAGGCCTCCCCCCGCGGGCCCCCATCGGAGTTGCCGTCAGTTGAACTGGCTGCAACAATAGGGTTAAAATATCAATGCCTTGGCTCCTATAATTTATTAAGAGACTGAATAATATAACCCCCCCCCCCATCATCTTGTTTTTGAATGCCGCGACAGCCTGCCCTTAATTAAACCTTTATCATCGAGACACCCTGAGCAGTCGTAATGCTAAAAGTGGGGTCCGAAACTGGGGTAATTAAAAGCTTCCCCAGTAATAAATTTCCCTTAAATAATGACTATTCTGCGCGAGATCGCTGTGCATGGTGACAGCTTGACGGATAAACAAAGAACCAGGCTCACAGACTGCAAGCACTGTATTCTTCCGTTTGTGACTTTCACAGAACTTTTAACCTATTCACAGTTCCGGAGCTATGCCAAACAAGTTTTCAGTGTGGTTTCCCCGATACTTAAAATTGCATGGTCATAAAACTGTCACCCTAGCAGGTGAATGGCTTTACCAAAAGCTAGTGGAGCAGTCACATCATGTGGTCTATGCCAAGAACAATATATCTTTCTTCGGATTACTTGGTGATTCTTTAGAAATGACTACCGGTTAGTATTGATACAACACAAACGCATGCGTGTGTTAATAAACGCACTCTCATGTTTGCGTCAAATTCATTCCGAGTACTCCATTGTAAGATTATTCTAACTATCTTAGCGCCCCCCACCATTAACGCAACAGAGGTCGGTCACCAAGGACTTGAAATTCCTTTGTTCATGCAAGTCATTAGACTAAATGTCAGGTATACGCACGCCAGTTTGACTGCGCATATATTCAGATGCCTACCGTCCGTTGCAACGAAAAAAGGACAGTGAAATATTCAGTTTTATAATTACAACCTTTTTATTGTCCTATTTATGGGTCGATCATATAAACCGCAATTTTATGGTTACAAAATATTCTAGCGTTGTATCGTAGAGTTGTAACAATAGGAACCTGAGTAGGAATCAGCAGTCGAATATGTTCAGTGCATGGTTCCGCGATGCCATATAAATATCAACCAAACAATGTGGCTTTTGATATTATAAAGGTGGCAAGATTTATATAGACATTACCTAACTGCATCCGGGGAACAGTACCGTACGGTGGGATTAACACACAAAAGGGACATTTAATTCAGCGTATACATGCGCACCACCTACAAATATGTATATGATATATATTATATATATATATATACAGTATATGCCATGCATGGCAACCATCCAACATTATGTGCTTGAGCATTCATGTGTTGTGCTATTTTCAGCGACATTTGTACTTGACCAGCTCACCAAGAATATTGATGAGATTAAATTGTTACGCTATATTGATATGAATATGAACCTACGACACAATCACAGCAACTAGTATGAAGCTATACATTGCACATACGGCTGTGAAGAATTGACATATGAAGAAGCCCAGCCCACTCATTAACATTCACGAAATTAGCACCAAAAACATTACTACATGTACTTATCGTGGCACATCTACCTGTCATATGTGACATTGATCAAATGTTTCGTTGGTGAGTTTTCAGAGACTTAGAAGTAAGCCTTCACCACTCATGCATATTAAAGGATATCAATGTATAGCAATATCAGTATGTAGCGCTAACGTAAACTAGCATCACCATACCAAGTATAAAGCTAATCGCATATACAGTTGTGAAGATATTGACATTTTTAGAAATTTCCATTAACCCAGTCCACTAAATAATATTGATGTTATCATCACCAAACACAATATGCACATCTACTCATCATGGCACATATACCTCGTACTAAGTACGACACTGATGAAAAAAATCATTGTTACCTAACACACGCCCACTCATGAATATTAATGATTAAATGTTATTTTATTGGATTAAATATTTACCAAGAGTGTTTCACTCAGCTGGAAATCTCAGAATACACTCCTATCAACCTTTAAATGAGTAAAATTACATGAATAATTTTCAAACTTTAAAATGTAATATCATTATTTGTACATATTTATACATTCCAGCAGAAATGAAGCACCAAATGAGTCACACCTCCTTATCCACTCTTGGCAGAATAAGAAGTGATATAGTTACCATATAGTCTCTTGCACTTCATCCAAGAGGGCAAACAAGGTTAAAACAATCCATTCCCTGATAACAATTTACAATGGTTGGTGATACAAAAAGACTTTTTCCATGTAGCCATGGATGTTACATAATCTGAGCATTCCTGCGGAATTCCCTTTGACCATGGTTTCCTCTACGACCTCTCCCGCGGGGATTTCCGGCCCTACCACCCCCACGGTGGCGCCCTCTTGCCTGTTGTTGTAGAGAGGGAGGTCTTTGATGATCTACTATGGGTAATTCAATGTGATGCGAGAGAAAGGCCACAAAATTCTGAAAGAGATTACTTGCACTTGGAGCATTCGTCAATAAATCACCTTCAATCCAATCCTGGTAGCAGCTAGGGTGGATTTCTTTCAACCTCGAGAACAAGTTGTGAAGGAGGGCGCCGTTGAAAAGCACTGTCATATCAGCCTTGGGAAACACCTGCAAGAGCACTGCATTGAGGTAATCAGCACATCGAAGGCAAGCCATCCATTGGGCAAATCCGTGGCTTGCATTGAGGTCGAGATATTTCTGTTTGCTACCTCTTGTTAGTGCATCGTAATTATCCAATACTGCCATGACCTCCCCGGTGTGCCAATGGAAATAGGCACCAAAATCTCCGCTCCTGGGCGGATCACCTGGGGGGATGAGTCGGCGGTTGTTTTGGCACCATGCCACTCCTTGGACCCATCCGAGTGCCAAGGCGAAGACCAACTTTTGCGAGACCGGCGGCGCAGCTGACTTAAACCAATAAACGGTGACCAGGAGAACAAGACGAAATGGTTCGGGCATTTGGTCAACGTTGATGCCCTTGGCATTCAAGGAGGCGAGCAGGAGAGACCTTCGCTGGTGTTGCGGCGTCCGCGGCATGTCCTTGAAAGAGGTGACCACCCCATGGTCTGGTACCTCGCGCATGGGTGCTACTTTGAAGCACTTCACGTGCATCTTATCCCGATCGTAAATGTCGATCGTCAATGTTTCACCGTTTGATTTCATTTCGTCGGCGGCATCGATTAGCATGATCCCGGCGAGGATTCTCAGTAGTGTATCGCCGCAGGCGCTGGATCGAACCTCTGATAACTTTTCGACTTGAGTGCCCATAAAGTACATCCTGTTGAGATACATATTTAGGCACATGGTGGGGACCTCCCCTCTGTGTAGAAGTCTCAGAAATGCCGCCGGTATGCCATACTCCCTTACGAGTAAACTCGCCGATAGCTCTTTGTCGGTAGCCTGCCTGAAGTGATATACGATGGGTGATTCGGTGACAACTTCGTACATAGCGCATGATGCAATCAAGGCTTGTTTCACCGTCGCCCTCTCGTGAGGGGACACGTGTTTGATGACCTCATCTAAACAATCTGGAAGTGTCCTATAGAAAGTGAGGTGATGTAATAACTCGCAAAACTGGCTGTGCCATTTAATCTTCGGGTGCGATCTACCGTCCGGCTTTCCTTGGTTACGGTTCTTAGTAGCCCCGTAGAAGCCGTTCAAGGATATAGACTGGAGGTAATCGTTGCCGCTCAGAGAGGCAAACAGAGGCAATAGGTCAGGCTCTACTTGGAAGAGACCACAAAACTTTCTCAAATTATACCTTTGAGAATTCAGAAATCTCTGTTTGAGCGGAGCCGGTGACGCCGAGCTTCCACCCTTCTTTTGCTTTTGAGGCTTCGACGATGGGTGCCTCCACTCCAGTCGATCCAAAGGAATGTAGCCTCCATGGATATTCATGATAAAAAAGTCACTGTCCAGCCCTAGCACCGGGCACCTGAATTCATTGGCGAGCACCGCTATGTCACGATCAGCTTCAAAATCGCTAAAAACAAATGCGACATTGGAATCTCTCAAGGCCTTCTTGAATACCTCCGAGGCCATCGGCGGCATGATTTTCGGATGACCGCCGTTTGCAATGTCTCTGACACTGCTTATCTTCTGTTGGCATCTCTGCTTCATCGTCTCAAACTTTTTTCGGTCCAAATCGTAACCTCCATCGAAGACCACGTAGGGCTGGACGCCGCATAGGGACAAGTTTTGGAAGAAGTGTGCACAGAGGCTGTAAAACTTCTGGAATTCTCCTCCGTGGTTGCCGGGGTCGATGGAATGATGGAAGTAAAATTGTGACATCAATCCATACCCGTCGATTACAAGCTTCGTCGAGTGCAGTTGGTAACTCTCGAAAAATGTTTGTTTCTGATTCATGAAAGTTGTTAGTCCTCTTACACCCATCTTGGTTTATGGAGGTGCAATTAAGTCTGAAACGAAAGAAATCTTAGAAATCTTAGAAAGAAAACGTATTCTAAAGATGCCAATAAAAAACATTGCAGAAAGCCAATTGGCTTAGCGATAACAAGGAACATTAAAGTAATGCTACAGGCAATTTGTAAATGTAGCCATTCTTTGGCCATTGGCCTGACATTTTCAAACCGAAAGACTTAGAATCTTAGTGTCTTGAACTTTATACCAGTTGCAATGATATTGTTAGGTGAATAATCAAGGATAACAGTTTTCTTTTTACAATTGCTGTACTTCATGAACAGCTGCAACAAGGATAACAGATCATTGAAGACAGCCGATTCCCAATTTCGTTCACCGCCATTCTTTCCACAGCAGGAATGGACTCTCATGACATCAGCAAATCGTACCACGATTAGACTACTCTGTACAGCTGATAATAATGATAAGTGTAATTTTGAGTCAAATGTATTTTTGTTGTATACATGTACCGGCACCATGGGATCTGAACCTGCATAGTCAAGTACCTCACTCTTAGTCATCTGGAGGATCAGATGATCTATTTTCTCTCTGACTATCCACATCCAATTACCACCAAATAACAGAGCTTGACCATTTGACACTTGCAAAATCAATCAACGTATCTTGCAAAAGTCAAGTAGCATTTCAAAATAACTGAAGCAGAATATCTCAGGAGAGTATAGTCTCACTGAAAATCAACATCTGAAAGTGAAATTGAGGAATCACCATTCATATGCATCCAATAAACAATCCACTGAAGAAATGGTAGCTATCTTGAAATGAAAGATTGTAGTTGCATGTTTTTCCTTCCACTTATACAAGCTGTGACTTAATTACAGGCCACAGTTGTATATACACATTCCAATATACATGCATCCAGAGCTAGCTGTTTCCAGGTCTAACATATGGCCAGAAAACAGGTTGAGGGAATTGTTATTTTTGTTGTTCAATATAGTTCAACATTATTGCCCCTTTTACGGAATGTAATTTAATTAAAAAAAATGCTTGTACAATTAATACAAATATGTGAATATCATCACTATCACGCCAGCTGGTAATTATAAAATAATTGATTTTTTTTACATTTGACCCCATGCAAACATAGGAGCATCTTCTCATTATTGAGGACACATATGTCCCAACTATATCAGTCTGAATTGCATGTTTACAAGATAATTCTGCTACTGTACATTTTTATACTTAACGAATTATAAGATTCAATTGTAATATTCAAGTGAATGGCTCAGGCGTGTATATTGACACCTTCCTACAAAGTCTGACCAAAATATGACCCTCCGTTGTGGCGCTATATATTTAATTTAATCATATTATCTTAAGCCCTGGGCATGCATCCACTCATTAATATATGCGTGCAAGTTACACAAAAAACAATAGGTAACATAAACTACGTACTGCAGTATACACCACGTATGCAAGATATATTGGACATCATGCATGTCAAATATGCCATACTTGAGTTTAATTGTTTTCAAGTAAATCTTAAAGCAGAAGTCAGGCATGCAGCAATCTCTTAGTGAGTGGATGCGAGCCAAATAATGGATCTGAGACATGGGAACGGGCCTAAAATGGGGAAAAGGAGCGTCCCTATAAGCTTTGCCTTTGAGAAAAGTTTTGCATGGTTAAAGCTGCCTAACTTAAAAATGGTGCACGGTACTTTCTAACTTTTAAACAAAAGTGAATAAATGTTAAATAATTTGTAAAAAAGGAAATTATGTTCTCATTAAAAACTAAAGTGGTGTATGTATGTACGTTTGGGGTAAAATTTGAATTTGCCGCCCTGTTTTGCGTCCATCAAAGTATTGCGACTAATTACAAATTTGAGGGATGTTTTTTGTGGTGATGAAAGTCTGCCTTTAGGCTAACTGCTAGGATCATTACAAACGAACACGATGTTAGCAGACTGGTTGTTTATGGCAGGCCATAGAGATTGGTGTACTTAAATGTGCTATTTAGGGGTGCTATACAGTTTCGAGTATATTACAGTACGTGACAAACACATTGTGGCAACACATTCAGCGCTACGGTGTGTATGGTATCATCCTGGCAGATAAAACAGTCCGGGAATTTATAAATAATTCAATACGCAGAAAGCTCAATGTTGTTTTTAAATTACATTTTCTGAGGGCAGATCATCTACTACTATATATAATAAACATTACAGTTTTATTAACATTTAAGGACTCAATTAAACATATGTTGAGATAGTACTGCCCTCTAAGGATTTTCAATTATTGTCACCAAATTGATCAGGGCAGCACGTTTAACTTCTGGAACATGCTTCTCTTTCCAAATTTTAGTCAGTTACACACTTCTAAAAGTTCATTTGAGCTATATACATAAACAACATTTCACAAATGGTTAGAAATGACCATATATGACCCTCCTAGTATTTAAATAGCCCAACAAAAAAAAGCAGCCTGGTACCTATACGTTCACATCTAGATTTGCCATACCCTGACAATACATGGCTGGCTGCCAGGATCAGGTCAGGAGAGAGATTATTAAGTGAAGTACAAGTTAAAGTGGCTTTTCAAATTAAATCCCTCAGTAAATTATCTGTAGAAATTTGCAATTATGAGGTCGAGTGGATGGTAAGTGTCCCTCACTGGCCTCCTATAACTAGAATAAACTTAATCAGTATTTTTAAACAACTGGAGTTAGGAACAATATATTCCACTATCTTGTGGCACAGCCATTCACCTTCTGGAGAGACAATTGTAATTGTAATTGTGGTATAAAGCCATTCATCTTAGTCTAGAGAAACATATATGACTATAATTGTAATGCAACAACTTGATTGGCGTTCATCTGGAACTACACCTGCAGCCTCCTGGTTGTTGGCTGTCACGGTCACACCCAAATCTCCAGCAGAATGCCAGGATCAAAGGGATATGATTTACAGTATTACTGGTTTTCATGATCCCATTATTTGTGTTATATGGACAGGTTGATTTGATTGAGAAAGGCTGAAGAGACTGGGACACATCATGGCAAATGTTACATGTACATACTAACCTATTATAAACACATGTACATGTATGTACATACTATACATTTGAGGGTGGTCTAAAATGGGTATACATGTACATACTTCATGGACTATACATACCTCAAATATAGTGTAAATGTACACTATGAAGACCCTATAACTGATACATACTTTATGAAGACCCTATAACAGATCCATACTTTGTAGGCCTATATGATTAAAGGTGGTATTAAAACGAAGCATATAGGCCTACTGTACCTCAAATATACTATACAAAGGCCTATGTGATTGTACCGTGATGCTGGCCTAGCCTGGCATACACACATAATACATTTGAGATGATGGTCTCAACTTAATGTCCTGTATGTACATGGGTTTGTATAGCAGCCTATATCCCCAAACTATACACATACATGTTACATACTAGATTTTGATGTTATCAGACATGCAGGATCATATTTACAAACCATATAGCTATGTATCTTATTGAGGAAGATCATAGTCCAACATGCTGCGACGCCATGGTCTTAAACATTCTCATCCAGACCTACAGTCTGCGTGACACATAAAATGAGGTCGGAAACATATAAACTGGGGTCTATAATAAATTTACCTTGATTAATAACAATGCTGTGTGTGACCGAGACAGCTTGGACACACAAAGAACGCTCAAAGGCGGCAGGCAGTATTAGCTTCTATTTGTGAAGAACTTTTAACCCGTATACTTACAGTTCCTGAGCTATAGGCCTATATATGCCAAGCAAGTTGTTGTGATTTGCTTGATACTTAGTAAAATTGGCTTTAAAACGGTCGCTCTAGAACTAGATGAAAGGCTTAACCAAAAACTAGGAGCATGCAGTCTCATCATGGTGACAGATCTTTTAACCTATATAAGGTTAAAGGCTTTACCGAAGCTAGTGCCAGTAGTGGAGCATGGGCTTATTCTTACTCACTGAGACTATAAAGTGAATTAGAGTGTCAAAAATGTCCCACCACCTGAAAATGTCACCCCCTGTGATCGTTTCTTGGCACAGTATGCTGAATCAGGCTCAATGCTACGGATATCAAAGATGAAGATCAAACACATTTCCTTCATCTGATTATAACACCACTTTGACATTTCATCCAGAAAGTGGGAAATGAAAAGAAAAACACTTTCCTGTATCTCCAGTCCCCGATAAAGGCTAAACTTTAAAGCTGGCTCCTACGAAAGCCCCTCCCCCCAAATGCTTTATCCTCAGGGTAAGGTACGGATGGGGAGGTGATGTGGGGACATAATAGCATCATTCCCCATATTAACAAATGAGCCATTGGGCAACATGGAAACCTGCCATTACAGTATATTTACAGAATATAATATGATACATAAATATATATCTAGTGACTTACTGGAAACAATAATATGCATGTATAATAGTCTTAATTAAAATAAGCATGCACATGAAATTGCTATTTCCTGCTTATGTCGGCCTTTAAATTCGAGCAGGGTATGCTCAAATAACTATCATTATAAAGACTACCCTTATATTGAACATGAATGATATAGCATCAAGTCCTTGAAATACCAATGGCTCTTATGCTGCATGGTTCAATTAGGGTGTTGAACTTGAATGTTCTGGTATATAGCCATGCAGATTACCATTATTGCCGAGTTTTGAATGCAGTATTTAACAGGGTATGTTGGTTTATCTATAGCTAGTGTAAAACTAGTACAGGGTGAGCTTATTTTTGCCGGGACTGAGTAATTTTTACAGCAGTTGGGTACATGGGCCGGCATGGTTTTAAATGGAACCGACTGGTTTTAAATGGAAATAATATGCGAATGGTTTCAACTGGTAATAACTGCAGTGGTCTAAATGGAAATCAGTTGTAAATGGCTTTGATGTAAATGGTTTTAAATGGACTCTCGGACTCTCCGTGCTTTGGTTCATCGGCCAGTGTGACGTCAGATAGTACACCGCCTACTCCCCAATTTACATTTACGGTTATGAATAATCCCGATGAATATCAGATCATAATTCGTGGTTACCCTTGACACAATTATGTAGAATAATGCATGAGGGAGGTTTTCATGTCGTGAACCCCGAACATGACAGCCACAGCCTTAACTTTTTACCATGTATCCAATGTCTTTCTTCCGTAAATTTTAGTCATATATGACTTCCAGCTGTTTACGCTCCATACATATTTTCTAGGTAATTCAAACTTTTCCTTATTGAATATGCTAAACTTTTTCCTAACCTAGCTGTCAGTATATAGTTTGCATGGCAAGGGTTGCTTCATTATTACACAACAAATCGTCTTAACTTATTAACATAATTTTAAAGACCCGCTTAACATGGAATCGACTGTCGATTTGTACAACATGTGTTTTTTTTATTTCACGGTTTTTGTATATATTTTGTGAAGCCCGTGTTTACTTTTGCCCAGAGCGTGAAGGATGGAGCCCAATCCTAACTATATAATCTTGCAATTAAATTCAACGATACTGATATTGAAAACCGAGAATCTGCCCGACACTAGTATGTACTTAATGATTAACCCAAAGCCTCATTAAATGTTATTCCATCTCCTATTTTGCAGTGTTTGTCCTGAGGTTCAAAGATTGCCTGCTGACTGAGAAAGACATATATTATACTTCAACAGAATTATTAAGGGAGGTTTTATAGACATATATTTAGTGGGTTTTATAGTGGGGGGAGGGGGCTTCCAATTTATACTCATATCTGTGGGGATGGGCAATATACCTGTCGGGGTATAAATTTTTGGGTGAAGGGGATTGGGTTGGGAGATCAAGTTACACATACTTGCCATATTGTTTATTGTTCATAAGATTTTTTAAGTTGTATTTCAATACATTATTGGGATATGAGGGGGGGTCATCTTTCAATTTATCCAACATACTGGGAGGTTTTATAGTGGGGAGGGAGCTTCTAATGCATATTCATACCTGTGGGGAGGGGGAAATGCCTGTCGGGTAGAAATGTTTGGGCGAAGGGGATTTGGTTGGGGGATCAAGTTACATACATGTACTTGCAATATTGTTCATAAGATTTTTTAGGTTGTATTTCAATACAATACTGGGAGGTTTTAGTGGGGAGGGAGCTTCTATACATACCTGTGGGTGTGGGGAATATGCCTCTTGGGGTACAATTTCATAAATATGGGATGTTATTGTATTTGTATATTGTTGTAGGAGCTATTTAGTGTTCATTTTTAGATACATTTTTGTTCAAACCTAAGAAAAAAGTCAGGTCAACTTCCTACCAAAACTCCATGTTTACTGTTAAGTAAGTGCAATATGCTATTTTTATATGTCTATATATTAATTTTGTCTTTAAAGATCAGAATTAAAAAAATTCCCATATCATCTTAATAACTTTTAAAATTTTGAGATATGTTTAATATTGTTTTTAAAAATCACGGCACAGATGGTATTGTGTTTACTACGAGAGAGTTAAAATTCTTATTTCACTACAGTACAACATTTGTAATCCATCCACATTAATGTTACAACACATTATTTGTTCTCCTATTTCCAGCTTGTTGTTGAGCGATCGTCAAGTTGTAACAAAGACACCATATACAGCTCCATGCATGTCCTCTTAAATTGCTCTAATAGGCATTTCCAGTAGTTTTCCACATTTTGTTTACTATGAGTATGATATCAAGACATTTCATTTTACAGTACCACAGTCTTAATCTGTCCACATTAACGTTACAACAGTTTTTGTTCTTCTATTTCGAGTTGTCGAGCATCTTCAAGTTGTAAGAAAGGTTCTATATGCAGCCCCATGTTTTCTTAAATTGATACCTTCCATACCATGGTTTATGATAAGCATGAATAGCCTGCATGTATCACAACACTTTGCATTACTGCCTCGCTTTGCATTACAGCCTTGGCAATACATGCAGGCTCATCGTGCACTGAGTTGAAGGAATATTGGACTTAGAATCTGAAGAATTTTAATGGTTATGTATAATGTAAATTAACTATATATATTACAAGTTTTTGTTTTTATTCCATCTACATGAAGCACATCATATTTCAAAAGGAATCAAGTGCTATACCCTCCATGGCATTCAAACCATGGACTCGGAGAAATAGCAACAACAACATTCGTTGACCAGTAATACTTGAAGTGGAATCATTCATAATTCCATTTAGAGCATTTAATTTTTTAAATATGGGTCAACCATGCATTCAAATAATTTTAAATGGACCATGCATTTAAATGGACCATTCAAAACCATTTATAAATGGAACCATTTAAGACCATTTGTAAATGGAACCATTTAAAGTAAATGGAACCATTTAAAGTAAATGGAACCATATAAAACCATTTGTAAATGGAACCATTTAAAGTCAATGGAACCATTTAAGACTATTTAAAAAGTGACAAAATTCCCGAGTTCAAAAACCATTTGAAAATGGAATTTCCTCCTGGGAAGTCAATATAAACACCCTTGCAGGCTTTCATGGTACCAGGAACAAGGACCTTTGTGTAACATTATTATAAACGTGACTCAAAAGTTCAATGTTGGCGATTTGTTACGGATATTATACCTTAAATTCTTTATTGTATTGCATGAATACTAAACGTAGTACTTGATAGTAGAGCATATTTAATTACTAAACACTTTGCTATTTATCCGGTACAGCGAATTGGCTACATGCATTACCAACCATATGGGTCTATGGCAAAACTTACATAAACTAGCCTAGGCTAGCTTAAAACTACAGAGCTTAACTGGCAAGGTTATACCCTGGTACCATTACTACTCACAGTACATATTATAGTACTTGGACTATGGTATTAGTACTACTCAGTTCTTAATACTAGTAGTATTATACTGCTACTAATAATAATACTTCATGCACACTGATACTGATACCAGACTGGGCCTAGCTTCAAAATTAAATGTACTTGTTTCTAACACTAGTTGTAGTAACAGCTATGGTCCGACTGCCGGAACGTGGCTAGTAGTACTACTAGTAGTACGTCGGACAAACTGGGGAATATAAACTTCATGTATTACTTCATGTAAAACTAGTAATTAGTGCATGATTAATAAGTTATATTGTATTGTGTATCATTATCAAACATTATGTTTTAACTGAATAGCCTTTCCCCGGGTCTAGTCGTTGTAATAATATACTCGAAGTTGAACTTATAAGTTGTAGTACCCATGTACAGTACAACTACTAGTAGTAGTACTACTATAGTACTAGTAGTAGTATACAAGTAGTACTAGTGGTAGTACTACAGTACTACTACTACTAGTACTACTACTATACAAGTAGTACTAATACTATACTACCCCCAAACTGGCATTCCGATCACGGCAAGCAGTGCAAGCTCCTTATCTAACTGATATCTGTTTTCTGAAGGATAAACAGCTCACCTGGATCAGCAGCAGATGCAAATAC
>JAODAG010107297.1:3344-15579 GCA_027574785.1 Orphnurgus asper
TTGGTAAATGTAAGCAATAGTAAGAGATGGGTAAGTTTATTAGTAGTAAAACACTCATACCAGTAAATTTTGGGTATTATGTTTAAAAGTATAAAGCTATCTACACCATGGTATTATGGACTTATTCAACCAACATATTGAGCTAGTTGGCTTACACTGGAATATTCAGTAATTCACAAATTCCTACCTAAAAGGAAAACACAGAGAATAAATGAAATGTCATCCACATGGGCAGGAATATAGGGGGGGGTTTACCATCAGCAAAAGTTGCTCCATCTCTTTGGCTGACTCCTCCATGGCTATGTCCCTGTCACTTACGGTTTGCTTCTCCTCCATGGCTATGTCCCTGTGACTTACTTCTCCTTTGTGGCTGTCCTGTCACTTATGGCCTGCTCCTTCCCCCTTTATTTTTTGTATCATCAAATCCCTCCTATGGTCAGTCATCCTCACACCAACATGCAAAATAAACCATAGTAGATGGACCATATTTCTGCTGTAAAGACCTAGTAGACGTAAACCATACTTACGAGCCAGGTATCTTCCCCTTAATCATGAATGAATCAATACCAACAGGCAAAATAAATGGAGTAGAAGGGATCAAATTTCTGCTGTAAAGACCTAGTAGATGTAAACCATACTTATGAGCCATGTGTCTTCCCGTTAATCATGAATGAATCTAACGTTTTCTTGCCATCTCAACTCTTTCTATTGACAAAACATCTTTTTAAATAGTGCAAACTGAAATCTGTAAGCACACAGGACATACAGTGTATCTCATACGTAGCTAGATGTTTCTATCATATGTTTGTCTTTGCTTTGAGATAATTTATACGTTAAACATTTATACGTTGTCATATGTTTGGACTATGGCGTCCCTTCCCAAGAGTAAAAGCCATGTTTTATATGCCACCTCCAAGGAAGGTATCGCGTGATCGGATCCATATCGTGTAATCAAATCCAATATTTCATGCGATCAGAATTGTTCTTGTGCCTGAGAAATAAGATTCTAATTTGTTAGGGCTTACATCCTCATTTCTGATCTGTCATATATTCGGTGCAAACAAGATTGACTGACTGAGATATTCATAAGGCTCCGCCTTTGGTTGGATACTTCTAGATTTCAGTTGTATTCTTTAGGATGTACACCTCATCTTTAATCTTGCCAAGATGATGCGAATAATATAGTCCAATTTTAGTATTCCGTAAGTCAACTTTACTTCATTTAACTCCCATTAGATTAGAGATGACAACATTCCAGAGAGAGAATGTTTGAGCATTAATATTTTAGTTTGAGGCAATGCAAGTTACACTCTTCCGTGTTCTTCCATTAGACAGCTGTATGCCAAAGTACTTTGATGATCTCTCTTAACCCAACCCTTGAGTACAATTTTTTTGTCTAAATCATGTCTTGCTAATAAAGTGTGATTTATAATAACAAGTAAAAAGAAACCCCCCCAAAAACCGCATAGAACCAACCATACCATCACACTTTATACTTTTGATATTACTTTTTTTATTCTCTTTATGAGTGAGGCAATGTCCAGTTCGGGATAAAGAGGGAGGCATAATGCCTCTTATTAAAGTAAGTTTTGACTTGAAATTCATCCGAGGTAGATGAATCCAATTAAATTTGTGGAGTGTTCTTCAGATATAAGGCTAATTGGGAAACTACCCCATTCTTCATAAAGCTAAACACTGTGTTAAGAAATGATACTGCACTTAAAATCATAAGTCAATGACCTCACTGACACCCAAGTCGAGGATACCTCCCTGTATCTAGAATTCAGTAATTGATGCTTAGTGATAATTATCCGATATAAGCGGCAGATGCGTGCAGTAACTGGAACTCAGGAACATCTTGTTATAGTTATTATTATTATAACACCGGTACTTCTAAAGCATACAACACATCAAAGTCTATGCGCTGCACGTGTAATAAAGAAGGTAAACATAGTTTAGTTTAGTATAGTCAGGGTTAGGAATCCTGCTAGGTTCATAAAGATACCCTGTCTGTAATTTAGTTAATTCTCTGTCCAAATAAAAAGTTTTATTGAAATGTATGTTTCTAATGCAGCCCTAAATGTATAAATAGAGCAACTTTTGTCCAAACTCAAGCGGCAGTTCGTTCCGTACAGCGTCGGTCCGGGCAGCGAGGTGAAAAGCTTCGTCGCCGCTATCCTGCTTGGTTAATGGTTTTGTATACAGTAAGTGTGGATGTGTTAGATGTTGAGGCAATGATGTGGTGTTTTTACGTCTAGAAGGTGGCGTGGTGTCTGGTGGCGCAATGACTTACTGTGTAGACGTATGTATGGTATTTCAAATTGTTTCCAAAGGTGGCCTAGACTCCAGTGCAGGTCAGCGAGAACCAGCTGTGAAACATGCCTCCCTTCGAACCAAATTTGGTGCTATGAAACACTTACTAAATAAAATTAACTTATTGTTTCAATGTTTTTTTTGGTCTCGACCATACCCTTCCAGATTTCATTAATCTGAAGGATATAGTCGAGAGCAGCTGATGAGCAGCTTTAATTTCATGGAGGGACCTCCTCTCGGGGTGCCGTCAAGTTGAGGAGTTACTTTTCATTTTCAACCGAGGAATACTATGAATTATACGATGACACAGGCCTGTTTCGTTTTGACATATTCAAACATGTGCTGTAGAATCACAACAGGCATTCAGATTTATAACAAATAGACCTCTTTCCGTGTCCTAAGTAATTTAAAAACTTGATAAGTTTCCCCCTAGAAAAGATTGCGTCATTATTAGGGGGTATTGAAAGGAATTAACCATGTAATGGGGGTAAGCATACAGGATAAAAAAATGGTTATACCTTGAAGGAAATGCAGCTTCTACAATGCTTTCGTACTAAACCTTCCAGTCACTTTTAGGGGCTTATAAAGTTTCAAATTTCTATGCAGGTGTAATCTGTCGAGGCTGATCCTTTAACATCTGATAAATCTTCCAATTTCATCACAGTTAATTTGTTCTTTTTTGTCATTTGTTCTTTGAAAAACATTAACAGTAACAGCATATTGTGTAGATGGAGATTTATTTGTGCAGTCTCACCTGACAGCATAAAGCAAGCATTTCTAGCAATTTCCCACATGAACCCTTGGTTTAACATGTGATGAACAACTTTTAATTCTTCCTTAAAGCTATGATTTAAAACCAGACTATTCACTTGATGGTTGTGGATAATTTCATTTAGGGATGTAGTTACAAATCTTTAATGTAATAAAGACAAGTTGCAGGTCAAGAAATTGCAGCCTGATTCCCTAGTGTGACAACCAAGAGGCTATTGACCAGGTGCTGTGGCAGGTTGAAGGCCTCCAAAGATGTATCATGACCTCATTCAGGGCAAGAGAGATTTAATCTTCTAGAAGCAGAGATAATTTGATATCTTGGAGTCTTGTTTTGTAGTGAAATACTCTCCATGGTCTGTCTGTGTCAGCTCTTTTGCAAGCGAAGGTGGTCAAAGGAATTTTTCTGGTGAAAGATTTTAATGAGATGTATAATACTATCTGAGACTGAATCAACATGCAGTAAAACATCTATACCTACGGTATGGTCCATAGCTACTTTGAACCACACTGAGTCTTAGCATATTATACTTGTTCATCTTAGGTACAGTTACTACATTAGTTATTTTAGTACAATTACTATACTGCATGTTCATCTTAGTACAGTTATTATACACTGTTTATCTTAGTACAGTTACTGTACTGCATGTTCATCTTGGTACAGTTACTATACTAGTTATCTTAGTACAATTATTATATGCTGTTTATATTAGTACAGTTACTATACGGCATGTTCATCATAGTTACAGTTACTATACTGTTGATATTAGTACAGTTAGTTTATACTGTTTATCTTAGTACAGTTACTATACTGCATGTTCATCTTAGTTACAGTTACTATACTGTTGATCTTAGTACAGTTAGTTATACTGTTTATCTTAGTACAGTTACTATACTGCATGTTCATCTTAGTTACAGTTATTATATACTGCTTATCTTAGTACAGTTACTATAACGCATGTTCATCTTAGTACAGTTACTATACTAGTTATCTTAGTATAGTTATTATATACTGTTTATCTTAGTATAGTTACTATATACTGCATGTTCATCTTAGTACAGTTACTATACTAGTTATCTTAGTACAGTTTTAATATACTGTTTTGCAATTTATTTATCAACAGCAATATACAAAATGAACATGTTAGGGTTGTTTGCAATGAAATATAGAATATTTATCTATACACAAACAAAAGTAAACAACATTAATTGCATCATAGGAATTGAAGCATGATGATAGGGCAGATTCTAAAGAAAGTCTAAAAGAAGACTTATGGATGGAAACACCTAATGAAGAAGCATTGAAGTGAAAAGCAGAAAATAAATACACTAATCAATAAAAAAAGCCACCCACCTCACCCATTCCAACATAAATATTGTTAATTATAACCAGAAAATAATAATTACTAGGCTTCATAATATTTAGAAAGATTTTTTAAAATACTTAATTGTATTAACATTTTTTAGTGTATTATCAAGCGAGTTCCAAATTTTTACCCCAGAATAACAAATACAATGTTGGGATGAGGTTAAACGGTGACAGGGAATGTTTAAAGCATCATTGTTTCTCGTATCATGAGATTGGATAGATGTTCTATATTTGAAAAGTTCAAAGTTGATCTTAGTACAGTTAGTATACTGCATGTTCATCTTCTTACAGTTACTATACAAGTTATCTTCGTACAGTAATTATGTACTGTTTATCTTGGTACAGTTAGTATACTGCATGTTCATCTTCATACAGTTACTACACAAGTTATCTTAGTACAGTTATTATATACTGTTTATCTTAGTATAGTAACTATAATATACTTGTATATATTTCTACAGATACTACACGGTTTATCTTAGTATAGTTAATATATACTGTTTATCTTAGTATAGTTACTATACTGTTATCTTAGTACAATTATTACACTAGTTATCTTAGTACAGTTATCTTAGTACAGTTATTATTTATATACTGTTTATCTTAGTACAATTGGTATACTGCATGTTCATCTTAGTACAGTTACTATACAAGTTATCTCAGTACAGTTGTTATATACTGTTTATCTTAGTACAGTTACTATACTGTTATCTTAGAACAGTTATTATACTAGTTATCTTAGTACAGTTATCTTAGTACAGTTATTTTAGTACAGTTATCTTAGTACAGTTATTATATACTGTTTATCTTAGTTATCTTAGTGCAGTTATTATACTGTTTATCTTAGTACAGTTACTATACTGTTGATCTTAGTACAGTTACTTTGCTGTTTATCTACGTACAGTTATTATATACTGGTTATCTTAGTATAATTACTATACTGCATGTTCATCTTAGTACAGTTACTATATACCTATGGGTCACTTGTTATTATTTACACCCCATGTGTACGTCCAGAAAAATGTAATGCATGATACGTCTAAGGGTTGATTTTTAGTTAAGAGGATTAACCTGCTCCGAATATAAACTTGAGTCAACAATTTTAACTAAGATTTGTTAAGAGTATGTTACTAGATAGGATTAACGTTATCAGATTTGTCAAATTATAACATTGAAATATTAAAATATTCACTACTCTAATTACACTGGTGTAGTGTCTGGGAATGTGCAGGGTCTAGCGTGAATATAAATAGCACACAGTATAATAGGTGTTATAAAACTACGACAATATCCACACATTTCAAGCAGAGCATCGTAACTATGTTTATTTCGCTATCTGCATGGCCTGGACTTTGGCATTACAGGTTCGACGAGCTAATGAGGATTTTACCAACTGATAATAATATTTCGAGAGGCCTTAATTTTGTAGACTTCCACCCCTCACCAAAGCTATTTTATATCGAAATATGGCATTCAATGTACCTAATGACCTATCGATTAACTATACAGCGTTAACGTCAAGTCCTGACGTGTGTTGACCCATGCAGTGTAGGTGCATGGCGGTGCGACCAGTAGCACTTTACAGCTCTGTCCGTTTGAATTGATTGAGTTGGCACTAGATAACCTTTGTTAGTTGATGTACCTATCGTTAACTATTCAACTATAGTTATGTTAGGTTTTTACTAAAGACATTGTCCGGTCCAATGTCCGGAAGGCTGTTATACGTATGTCACAAGGTTATTGGATATGGTACCACGTATGTGTATGGGTTCTACAAAATAATTTTTTTGTTTTTTATCATATCATGGTTAACTAATCAGGTCCGCAGAATTATCGTAAGGCATCTACAAACTGGTTATTTTCAAAGGTGGGTGCCTATATCAAGCTGACAGACGTTTGCATAAGAGCATGTACTGCACGTAGCCTACTATTGAGCCGACTGATAGGTAAAGAAGTGCGTTCCAATGGGGTACACTGCAAACAAATTTCAAAATGAGTACGACACAGATTTTGGATGAGCATACACGTGCATTTAAAATCGGGATTAACCCCCCCCCCCCCGGTTAATATATAGCAGTGCTAATATTAGTAACAGTTTCTCAAAGTAAGTGCTATTCTTTAATAGTATACAGTTAGCCTGTTACATGTAGTACAGCTACTTCTATCCTATTGTAGCACTGTTAGTCTTAGTACAGTCGCTATTCTCTGTACTATCACTTGAAGTTGATTAAAGTGCCTTTGGAATAATGAATGGGTTCCCTTAAGAGGCATATAAAGCAACCCCATAATAATAATAATAATAATTAATATTATTATAATTATTATTGAGTGAATGTAGGCATCCACTATACTGAATACATACATGCCCAATGATTCTTACTGGTAACAATCATTACTTTATATCATGCTTTTTTAACATGCATCTTTGCTCTATTTATTCCATGAAAATCAGATTTCTTTATAAAAAAGTCCTTGGAATAAAATAATGTATACATTATAGTCCATGCTCACTTCTTATAGACAAGACTGGTTGGTATCAACAACGGGAATAAATTACGCCCTGAGCTTCATGCCTGAAATCACCCAATTTCCTTGCCTTTCAAGTCATGAATGAATCATGGTCTATCGCTAACCAAAGCTGCACCTGACTCGTAGATCCTGTACTCAGTCGAGATAATGGCGGTAATTGCCCGTACCGTATTGTTTTGGAACAGAATTCTTCCGTCTCGGAGGCGGGTGTGCCCTTCAAAAACATACTTCCTTCAGGTCATATTTAGGTATCTGGTTCCCCTGAAGGCACAGCTGTGTAGCTCATTATAACTGAGAAAATTTGTTCGAATTGAAATATTTTATGGACGAGCAAACATGCTTCTTGTTGAGGGGTAGCTTGCAGCTGGCTCTTAGTCAATTTTAAATTTTACACTGCCTACCGAAGATGAATTGTTAACTATTGTAACAGTAAAGTATGGCCTAGATACATTTTGCATTTTTGAAGTACAAGTTGCATGATCATGTTGCAAATTACATAAAATGCTTTATACATCAAAAATGTGAAGGAACAGAGCAAACCTTTTGGCCCTTCTATAATTTAGTATATTTCCCTGGACACCAAGGTAGACCAAATTATACCTAGACACTTCTTGTAAGCAGAGAAGGGCATTAATTATTATTTTAATTATAATTAACATTATAATGGTGATGTGTTTATTAGGCATGGTTTAAATGTCTCTTACATTTATCAGTATAGGGATTTGTCTTGAAAAATATCTCAGCTTTCTTCATGCATGTATGTTCCCCCCACTTAATCAAAATTATGATTTTCATTGGCATTTTGGGGCAATATTTTAATCCACATCACAGCCTCTATAAGGCCATACCTCTGAATCCCACATTTTCAAAATTCAGTGTTCGATATCAGAACTCTTAGAAAATTGCAGAAAAAATAGAATTTTGTTTATTTGTTTGTAAATTTCTAAATTTTCAAGAAATTTCCAGGCTATTGCAAATGAAGTAACTTAATTTGTGCTATATGGTCTATTTTTGTTATAACTATTTTATATCCCAATGTTACCTAAAACAAGTCTTACTCAAAATGTTCCATTCATTTCCTCTCTTGCTGACACAAAGTTAATTAATTTTTATAATGATCAAAATTAAGTTAAAAACTTAAAACATGTTTGGAGAGTGAGCATTTGGTAAAAAAATAGCTCCTGCATGGATGGAGACAGGGGAGGGGGTTCGGGGGTCTGATCCCCATTCTGGACCAAGATGCCTTTTTATATAGGAAAGAAAAGATTCCCTTTATAATTTTGGCCCTTTACATCATAGTAGTGTAGCGTGGGGAATAAAAAAATTCAAAATTCCCTCTAAATACTCTACTGGAAACAGGTTAAATTTAAATGTCTAAATAAGCATGAAACATGGCACCATATTCCATCTAGATCCCCTTGCCAGGATGCAGTATCATCTACCTAAACTATTTTGGCCCTTTATATCATGGCCGAACCCCCATGCCCTCAAATTCTACCCCTCGCGACTTTTAACCCAAGGTACATACATGCCTGGCTAATTTCTTCCCAGCAAATCCAACTTGTCCTGTCTATTGATAATGTTCCTGGTGTGAAAAGCTAGATGCATGGATCGATGAATGGCCCTGTTTAATAATTCCTGAGCTCCTACTCAACATACCTCGACAGCTTTCTGTCTGTAGTCCTGCAGACACAGCCCCACGTCACTGGTATCATGCCTGAGAAAGCTGAAATGTAATAAATCGTAAGAAGATAATTAAACATTAAACACCAATTCGGCAAGCACTAGGATTTTCTTCCAAAGCACATTTAGTCCCCCTTGTAAAAAAAGCTTGTGCCCCCAAATTCAGAACATTCCATGTGGGTATAAAAAAAAAGAGAGTGGTAAATCATGAGACTGCAATTCGTTGATGGGCTTACCTTCCTTCTTTACACTATTTGGTTATTTATTACTATCCTGGTGATTCTACTTAGTTTGGTCTTTTGTATCCTAGATTGGTCTTTTGTGTATCCTAATTTATCACCAAGTTTCTTGTTGCATATAAATCCAAAGGACATCTTCTGCGGATAATATTGACAGCTTGAATCAACGAAATAATATATTTCCAGTAAGTTTTATAGGGAGATTCTATTCCTAATCTCATGTTTTAAGGAACTGACAGCATTTTGTCCAATGATTAAAATTGTATCCACAGGAAATTATAAAAAAAATTCATGGTTAATTCGGTCCACACACCTTTGCGCACTGCATCTTACCGCAACCACAGAGTAGTAATATGCTGCCCATGATTAGGATTGCAAAATTCATTGTCCACTCTGATTGGTAGCTATCTCAAAATGCTCATAAAATTAACTGCACCAAATATGCTGTTAAACCTGTTTGTTTTGTGGAGTAATCCCCCAGTGTTCTTTTCGTACTTAATAATCTTGCTAATTAGGGTGTAATTGGGGTGTAGATACTTCATGTAAGACCACCTCAAATATAGGATACATACGCGAGCATGTATAAGTTAAGAGGATAGGCCAGCATCTATATACACATATACATGTACTTGTTTTTGAGGTAGTTTTACATAAAGTAGATACCTCCAATATAGGATGCATACATGAGTATGCATAAAGGGATATATAGGCTAGTATCTACATATCTTACATGAAGTACATACTGTAATTGGGCAGTAATTAAGAGAAATGTTATAGTACTTCTGCGGAGGGAGCACTGCCGGAAGTGCAAGTGAACATATATATCCACTCTGCAGCAGCTGCCTGCTGCACAAAAATACATTCAGAATGAAAAGATCTGTTAACTCCTTTATACACCACCTAATATTTCAAGACTTTCTAACTGAAGATAACTTGAAGACATACTGTAAGTCAAGATAAAAACAAGACACTTTCAGTAATGAAAATATTGTCTTCCGTGGAAAATTCATACAGGAAACAAATGTTTCAGGCCTGCTTTTATGACAAATGAAATTAATCAAGTGGTGCAAATTATCACCAGTAGATCTGGCGATGCTGTTGAAGCTTTGATGCATGACGTAACCAGGAAAGGACTAAACATAATTGATTACGTGCAGTTTACCTGAACGATGCAATCGAAGATTGGCATTGTCTCGTCCACCATGGTACGGAAATTACTGCACCGTAAAAACACCCAAAAACATCAACGTCAAATTTAATATGAAAGATTTAGAAATTTCAGCCATATATAGTTGGTTTAGAATTTACGGCCTGCATTTCTTGACATCGACAGTTGTATTTCCTAGTTACTTGATATTTACAAAAGTATCTGACAAGTATTAACACAGCGGAGTGGGTGAAGACGTTTGTGGGGGCGTGGGGTGTGGGTGGAATACTTCCTTGTTTGCCAGCTCCACTTCACATAGTTTGTAGCAATTTGTGTCCATTCAGATTCGTAAAATGTTTATAAACACAGTGTGATGGCTGTCTTGTTACGAAGGAATGTGTAGCCGCTAATTGTTCATGAGATATAGCGTCCGACATTAATTCACTAATCCAAACAATACAGTAACATTCGTAACTGCAGCAACAGCGTCTATTTTGAAAACAAGTGGACCGCTGATTTGTTACACTGTGGTGTATAAAGCTAAGGCTGAATTGCAACTTAAAACTGGCTTCGTGATTGACATGAATTTCAAACTCAAATAAGCGGCTGTAAAAATGTGCGTCTCATGGTAACCTAGCTGCAACCGTGCAGCATCGTATATGGCCAGTACGTGCCTATAGCTTTATCCATAAACTTGGAAGTATCGACGGATGTATAGCTAATATTTGGCCGAGAAAGACTGGGGGTCTTGATAACACATATTTCTAAATGAATGTAGCAAAGCCAATTAATGTTATATCGATCTATATCGCTCGATTCTATTAATGTTTTTTTGCGCACACTTTAGTTTAATATTTCTGGGAGGTGGAAGCAGGGCTAGGCGTGTGTGTCTGTGTGCGTCGAGGTGACGAGCATTGAGAGGCAAGTGATTGAAGCTCCCCTCGATCTGGGATGGCGACGACGAGTCTCGTTGAATCGGTTTCCACCTGGATATTTAGGATGTTTATTATTCAAAGATTTTATTTGATCTTTTGACGTACTTTTAGTTGCTACATCTCTTTGCTAACTTTAGTGGCAAAAACTTGATGTGATATGGCTGATTCAAGATGAAGGTTACTGAACTTCCCGAGAATGCAACGTCTCAAATTCCTCCCCCCAATGCGGCGACCTCAAGCATGTGTGTGCATGCTTTGCTGTTTGCAGTTTTAATTTTAAATGCTCCGATGGAACCGTCTCATTTTTGTTTTGTTTGAAGTGCCGAGTCATCATTGGATCATCAAACATAGGACGGAGACGGGGGGGGGGGGAGTTGGGGGAATTTTATTTGAAGAAGCTAGTTGTCTTTGGTTTGTTCGATCTTCGTTAGTACGATATAGTTTCAAATTAGAAGAGTATTGGATGATGTGAAATGATGACTGGCCTCATTCTCAAGGGCTGTGTTAAGAAAGTAGACCATGATATGAAGTTTACCTGTAAGGACGGCCGTAACATTGCTCTCTGCCTATAGCGACCAACTTGAATATTTGATTGGAATTTGTCAATGTTCGCAAGCAGATGATAATCTTGTGCTAGGTTTAAGAAATGCTTAAATTTACAGTGCGTATATACTCCCATTTTGCCTCATGTAGACATAGCATTTCCTAATTTACCTGTGATTCATGAAGCATTTTGCAAGTTCTAACACAGTGGATGGATATGATGGTGTCCTTCCACCACTGCCAGCATTTTTAGTTTTGAGGATTCTACTAGCTATATACTTACCCATCTCTTACTACCTGCCCACCCACTGGCCCCGTCCATCTCCATTGGATGGAGCCAGGTTCTTGACCTCCGCTACTGTTCGACAGCTTTAATTAATTACGGGTTCGCCCTCTTACCCTTCGTTTGTTCCTCCGGGTGGTGGCATCCACTAGAGGATTTTTGTTGTACATTTTATGGCATGTGAGGCAATGCAAAGGCAAGTCTTTGACCAGCTTGTACCAGGATTCTCCTCAGTCCCATAAGAGTCCTTCGGGGGTGGCAGAGCTCCTGGTTCCTCGTAAGGTTAGGGTTCTTTCGGATTCTCCTTTGAGAATCCAGGGAAGAGCATTCCAAATCTTCAAGCCTTTGTTAAGAGGTGAATATGGGCCTCCTAGTGTCCGGTCCTATACGACTAGGAGGAACCCCTCCCCTGGTGAGGAGTTTCCG
>JAODAG010107408.1:1471-12984 GCA_027574785.1 Orphnurgus asper
TTTAGTTGATTGACCCTTAAGCGACCAGCCATCCAAAGTATGCGAGCTCTATCGTAGGCCTGTTCTTGCATTTAGCCTCCATGGGCTTCATAGCTCGGGCCAGAGAAATTTGATTGGGCTGTAGTTTTTCACGTCCGATGGCCCGCAAGTGTCTTCGATCGCAGTTTTCGATGATGTCATCACCGTCATGGCCATATCTGCTCACCGGAGAGCTAAATATTCGGGATGGACAGCTCGTTGCCGTCCGCGTGAGCGGGTCCAGATACCTCTGTCACCAGATGGCCCCGAACAAATATGTGGTACGAAAAAACATACCACCCTCAGAGTTTAAGGGTTCATGCTTTACCCGTAGGTATGATCTTTGCACACGGTAAAGTATGTAATAAATGGAGTCCGACTCCCAGCAATGAATGTTCTAAGAAATCTTCACTATCAAATGTTTCCCAGCAGGGTCGAAGGTCAGCCTTACCGACCTTCAAAGGTGGTTCATCTAGTGAAAGGATTGTGAGTTTAACGTTAATACTATTGCTTTACGCAAGTTACCCTGCTAATGAACCATTGCAAACATTTTTTTAATCCAAAGCTTTTGATTAACAATCCCGTTTCATTTAAAAATTAACCCTTAGTATGCACAGGCTGCACATCGAATGTTCTTTCGGTAAGACACTATTTGCATTCTGAACCTTTCTGTTCTTTTGTTTTTGACTAGGAGACATTTTATGCGTTAGATTTCCTTCGGAGTGCTCTTGTGTCCCCACATAGTACTGTCGTTGCCATCCACTAGATGTCTACATCATAGTTCTGTCATTACTATCCATGCACACATACTTCATAGTACTGTCAGTGTACTATACACACATAGTACTGTTATTACTATCTACACTACTATCCATGTATACTTACTTCATAGCATTGCCGTTACTATCCATGAGATATAATATAATAGTGCCCATTAGATATAAGCTTCACATACAGTACTCTTAATGTTAGGTATCGAGGTATGAGGTATCGAGACATTAAGTACTCTTCTTGTCCATGAGAAATAGTCTTCACATACAGCATGATCAAAGATATAGTATCAAAGATATTCATGTGGTTTTCACTTAGTAGAAGGGGAAGAAAAGGGTGCACAAATATTTGTATGGTATTGCCTTCCGTTAACTGTATAATTATATTCACAATACTTATTTTCTATACTAATTTCTGTTTTTATTATTTGCTTTTTTGTAGAAAAGACAAATACTCAACTGCTTCTTGCAAAACTTACGTTGTATAGAAGAACTATTATTAAGTAACCTTTATGCTAGCCAGGTTTTGAACTAACAGACCAGAAACATACTTGCTGCTGTAGTACATTTAATAGGTATGGTTAGTTAGCCATTAACGCTGGTTTTCCTAGTTCTACATCGCGCTTGTCAGGAGTCAAGAATTTTTGAAAATTCCAATGCAGATCTCCGAAGATGTAACTTCTTCAAATTTCAACTCCACAAACATTGCTAAACAGGTGTCCATAAAATCAGAATTGTTTGACTGGCTGGCTTTTTGACCTTCCACGTGGCATTATTTACATGATATTATTTCACGTTGTGTAATTGTCTTTATAGGCAAACATTCTGGTTGCAGATGATGTGGTATCTATGTTGCAATTAGGGGAATATATTCTACAGTCAATCAATATCATATTGGTCTCATTCTAGCAAAACATGCCTGTTAATCTCCACAACCTTGTAGAGAGTAATATTATCATGGCAGATGGCTTTACCAGCATTGTTTGTCTTTATAATTAACTTCTTAATTTCTCTTTAAATGTGTTACTTGTACAGTGTGCTCTCTCTACATTCATTATTTGAAACCTCCGTACGTTGTGTCATTAAATTAATATTGGTGAGAAAACCCAAGAACGATTTTCAGGTTACATTCAGAAAGAATTTTCACCATAGAACGAACGCGAGGTAGGTGTCCATAATTATGAGATGACATCATGGAGCTCCATGATGTCACTGTGAGGCTGAATGTCGCAAAGTTATTTGTTTTGAGAAATGTCATCTTGCGGTTATTAGTAAGAAAAAGTTCTCAGCTGTGCAAATTAATCCAATCTACTTTGAGACAAATAGACAATAGCTAAGGAGGGCCGAATTAAAATTAATTAGAAATTAAGTCGTCCACACTTTTGATTTAATTATTATTCATGAATGTGGGTGGCATGGTTTCTAAGTGTGAAGTATATTGAGTATTGAGTATATATTTGTCGTTAGTTGTTCCAGTGATTACCTCAAATTTCAATCTAATTTTAAAAGTTAGTCAAATGTACAGGATTTAATGCTCCATGGGGAATTATTGGTACCTCCTCAAGGCTGTGACTCTGGTATTATTGTTTTGTTATTGGTTTTAAACTTTTGCTGAACAATTCAACTAACGTTTTCATCCTACATATATGCAGTAAGTATAGTAACGATTTAATTATGTTGTCATTTCTCATTTATTGAGCTAACACATGTACCTTAATTTAAACCCTTTTAAGAGTTACAAGTTTGCAGTTGGTCTTTTCTTCTTTTGCAGACAAAAATAGCATGAACATTATTAATAATGCCTTTGACAGATTGTTCGTTTGTAATTAATGCGAGTTTAAACTAGTTAGGAATAACGAACACTCTGTTGCATAGATCCCTATGAGCTTTTTTGTAGCTAAAATTTAATTTCCGTAAACACTATCCATGTTACCTTTTCAATGCTATGGTACAGATTTTCTGACCATACTCTACATCATTTTGCCTTTTTCCAACCAAAAAATGCAAAACTTTAAATCCTTGATAAATTAAATGTTTCTATTACTTTTGAACATATCTTCAAATAATAATGTAAACATAATAGTCGTCTCAGTTACATCAAATTTTCTCTTCAACAAAGTCTCAAACCATAGTTGTGTGCATAACAATACCCTTGTCCTACTAATTAG
This sequence comes from Orphnurgus asper, assembly GCA_027574785.1. NCBI lineage: Eukaryota > Metazoa > Echinodermata > Holothuroidea > Elasipodida > Deimatidae > Orphnurgus > Orphnurgus asper. Next base: position 4,428 of record JAODAG010107408.1, read on the forward strand.
TGAATAAATTCCTTGATTTCTGTTTCATAGAAACAAATCCTGACCTATCAATTAGTTAATAAGTTCATTTGCAGTAAAACATTTGATAAAATTTTTCAAAGTTACTTCTTTTGTTTTGTTTTTAGTCTCCTGTGGCCTCTCCGGCCCAGGCCCCCTCGCCTCCCACCGAACCCGCTCCTCGGGCGGGGACCACCCCAGAGGGAAAGGACCAGGCAGACGGTGAGGAGGTAGCATCCCTCAAGTATGCGGCCCACGACCTCCAGGAGAAGCTGGAAACCTTGAAGATGAAGCGAGCCGAGGACAAGAGCAAACTCAAAGAGGCAGAAAAGATGAAAATCCAGTTCCAGCAGGTCTGTTTTAATAGGGATGCATGCGTATGGTAGGTTTCTCTCCGCCCGTGGTGCCCATGGTGCGAGGCACCACCAATGCTGTGCTGGTCTTGCTTTCAGATGGAATAAATGGATTCAAAAGTTTCTGTAGAGTGGAAGCCGTTGCTCATAAGAACCACAATTGCCAGTTTTGATTACTTGTTAAAAAGTTACATGCGAACCAGGTCTGAAATGTGGCCTTGTACCCCTTCATGAGAGCGGGGGGGGGGGGAAATAATCCAGGCTCTTGGGTTCTACCCAGAGAGCGGTTTTTACCTTAGAGAACGGTGCCAGATTTTCTTGTCGTGTCAGATAGTGGTCCCGCCAATCAGACCCATGGTTCCAGCCGGGGCCATAGTAAATGGGGGGGGGGCAGGGAAGTATTGGAGGGGAGGGGTCTGGTCATATTCGGCACATCTCTGAGTTAGCAAGTTCACTCGGCAGCAAATTCACCATTTTAAACTTCATGGTATTATTCTCGGAGTCCTCACCACAACTTTTTGTCACATAATCATAGGCAGATCCAGATGATACTGATTAATGCCAACATTAAACATATATATATTAAGTAAACTAAATTTGAACTTTCTCCATTGGACCCCCCCAAGTTTGAGTGAGCTTCTTCAAAACTCGGTCAATATACGAAAAGAGGCAAAAATTCAAACAATTTCCGACTCATTTGCCAAAAAAATAATTTTTGATATGCTGTTATATACAAAAATACCCTTATAACGTATCAATATTTTCTCTGCGCTTTGCTACCGGGTCATAACGTTCGACAACCGTACTAGCTGCGGTATTCAAAGACTATCAAACCGAGTATCGCATTGGGTTGACCTGATCTTGTTGGTCTGTACCAGTTCCATAACTGAGGTACTCAAAAACTATTAAACTGGATGTCACATTGGTTGACCTGATCTGTACCAGGTCCTTAACCGAGGTAAATCTAAGACAAACTGAGTATCAATTGATTGGCCTGAACCTCTTGATCTGTCTGAGGTCCATAACTGCATGAGGTACTCAAAGACTAAAACTCAAAAGACGACTGGTAGCAGTGACAGAGACAGGCGTTATAGAAGCACTATGGTATTTGGGTGCTCTCAGTTTCATCAATTATGTGATCTTTTATACTTTCAATCTACGTCCCTCAGCTTCAAGAATTCAAAGCCAAGATGGTCGAAGCCAAAACAGACTTGGAAAAACAACTTCAAGAGGCAAAAAAGGTAGAGAACCTTTAAAGATGATGAGGATGACTAAATGTCTGAATCGTTAAATGCAATGAATATGGAGGTTCTTACATGCAATTCAAAAGAAGTAAAAAATAATGATTTGTATAGCAAAAGCAATATTTGCCCCTTGAGAAGATATGAAAGGAGATTATTTTGTATAAAAAGACTGGAAGTGAGAACCTTCACATGTAGATACACGTGAATGCTTTATATATGTGATTAATGTATCCCACGGACTGATCAGAGACTACCAGAGGAACTGATCTCTGGTATCACTAGTCAAACATGTCATTGAAGTCATCCATTATAATCACTAGTCGGGAGTTATTTCCATCTCAATGAGGAGTATCGTTCAATCTCCTCGATGCATCGTTTCGGTCCTCTGCAGGAGGCGCGGGAGGCAGTCGAAGAGAGAGAGCAACACGCGGACGAGATGGCGGGCGTCGCGGAGACCATAGAGATGGCAGCCTTGGATAAGGAAATGGCGGAGGAAAAGGTTGGTTCCACGTGGCGTAGGTAACGATGCGATGAGTGGGATGGCAGTGTTTCCTTAGAGGAACTTTGTTTTTTTTTTACTGGAAGAGGATATATATGAAACTAGTAGAATTGAATGCATTGGTAGAAAACAAATATGCCCTATGACTATAAGTAGTGTATTTGGTCTTTTCAGTGTGGTTTTGGGTTTGGTATGGTTTCTGTATCATCTTATTATCTTACAGTGGATCTTTCCATTGAAAAGTGATACTTGCTTTCTTGAGCAATGTAAACAAAGGCTGACGTAGCGTAAATGTTTCTTTTGCAAATTTTCTGTGAATCAAAATCAGGTGACATAAGAGCAGGTAGTATCTTATTAAATCTCAGCAACACCTTTCAATCAGTGATCTGTTGGATATTTCCTCGTTAAAGGCCGACAGTCTTCAAAGTGAGGTCGATCTAGCAGGCAGTATCGGATTAAATCTCAGCAAACCCCTTAAAAGTTCGATCCGTTGATATTTCCTCGTTAAAGGCCGACAGTCTTCAAAGCGAGGTCGATCTGCTGAAAGACAGGGTAGAAGAGTTGTCCCTCGACCTTGAACTACTGCGCAGTGAAATTGAACAAGAAGGTACGTGACCCAATCGTTTGAACTGTATTTAAAATGTAACCCAACCTCATTAAAGTTCTTCGCTGTTCCTCATCCTGCTCCCAGCTGTGTCTCAAAGCTGACTGAACGGATGTCAAAGATTTCAGTCGCAAAGAAAGTTTTGAAATCCACGTGCACCGTTGGAAATGTTCGAGACGACGATCGATTTATGACCAGGGGTCGACGTCATTGGCAATATACCGGTAGAGTCCCAAGTGTATACCCTCGACCTGACCGCAAAGAGCAGGATTAGAATGGTACCCCGGTTCTCTCTAAGGAGCCTCTTATTTCACTAAATGCATCCTCGCAACTTCCTCTTCTCACTAATCCTAAAATGGGGTATTCATATCCATACAAAACAAATCCATGTAGCAAACGGCTCTCCTTGCAACAGGGAAGGCCAAGAAGTTCGGCTCACTGACACAATCCTCCAAGTGAATGGACCAAAGCCACAATCCTAGCTTTATGCTATGAGCACAGTTTTAACTTCAGTTTTTCTGTAGAGCTTCGTATTAGCCATCAAACTCGCAAAAGATAACTTTTGCCCAAAGTTTAATACTTATGGGCGTCGTATGTACGGCCTGTCATAACATCGCTGAGATGCCGAGATGTTGTTACGTCTGGTTTAGAGACTTCCAATCATGTAAATCAAGTGATAAGTGCAATATGCAGATTGAGAGTTAAGTAGAATTTTTCCGTACTAATGTTTCCTCAATGACTTCTCTATTATCATTAACATGTTTCAGGTTCCGATGGGGCTGCAACTAGCTACCAGGTGAAACAACTTGAACAACAGAATAACCGACTAAAGGAAGGTCTTGTCAAGTAAGTTACGTAACTATCTTACTTACACTGGAAAGGGACACGTTTTGAGTACTTAATTAATTCCACATGGTACACATTTCATCAGTCATCATTGTTTGTTTTACATTTATGCCAAACAACTCTTGTAAGCTTCAATCAAACTCTTTATTCTTTTGTTTAGTTTAGCTAGTTTATTAGTAAAGGGGTCAGGAAGGACAAGCGTTGGTACATATATGTCTGTCTTACTCTTCTGAACAGGTTGAGAGATCTCTCTAACGATGAGAAGCAGGAGCACCAGAAAGCAATGAAGGACAAAGAGAAAATGATGCAAGAGATCAAAGACCTGAAGAGCCAGAAGGAGAAAGGCTCCAAAGCATTGTCTGTGAGTATGACGTCTGCCACCCCCCCACCCCCTAGTCAGTCATGTAGCACATCCCCTCGTTCTCCCCGTCGTCAATTATCTGTTATAGAAGTTTATGCCGCATTGCCATATTCGGTATGAAAAGAGTCCTATAGTGGTGAAACAACTTGTGTGAACAAGGAAGATGATGCGGACATTCCTCCAAGCTTTTTCGAAAGCCTCCGATGAACCTAATTATTTGCCTTTGTTCGTAGTGTTCTGGTCTTGTAATACGTTGCATCTGATGACACTGCATTGAGAACCACTTAAATTTATTTAATGATCATTAAACACAGGAATGTTTTGTCGGACGTGTCAACGGATCTCCAAGATAGTATACCGTACACATATATGTATATAGTATACTGTAGTACAGTATAGTATACATTAGTATACTATACTACACTATACACACATATATATATTATATATATATAGTATACTATAGCATAGTAAGTATTCTCTTCTTTTTCTCGTACCATATGACAGGATGCTGAAGGCCAAGTAATTGAACTCAAGGAACAGGTTAGTTCATACATTATTTCATTTGTTCTCCAAGTGATGATATAGTTTTTAGTCTGCATAACAAAATTCTACCTTACTAACTAACCCAATCCATCAAAAGTTTGGGACTAAACTTTCTGCTTCTTGCTTGAGTGCTGATGTAAGTATTGTCCTTCTGCTGTACGATTTTTTTCACACTTTCGTCAAAGAAAGATGGATTCACTGGTAAGTATCTTAATGCGTTCGATCGTAAGAACAAAGTAACAACAGTCCCGTGAACAAGCGCATGCATGTTTTGGATGCCACATGAAAGGTAGTATGGACATGTTTCAATGTCATGTGCTTGAACAATGCAACTGATGTAATAATGTTTCTTCCGCAGGATTTTAGGATACGGCCACCTTCATGGACTACTAAGCTACGACGAAAATACATTATTTAACAATTCAAGATCAGCGTGTCTGTTCACGGAATTAGGTCGTTAGCTAATGTGTACAATTTTTGATGATTGGTGGTTAGTGGTTAGGGTTAAAACAAAAAGCTTATATGATACTGATTCACAATCATTGCTGTTTTCTTCATGTCAGGTGGATGCTGCTCTTGGTGCTGAGGAGATGGTTGAATCACTGACAGAGCAGAACCTAGAACTTGAGGAAAAGATTGAAAAGCTGGAGACAGACTTATCAGATTTGGTATGGCTTTCCAAGTCTGTTCTATATTTGTTTGCGACTATGTATTAAACTGGAAACAGACTCTCAGATTTGGTATGGCTGTTCTGTAGTTGTTAGCGACTATATGTATTAAACGGGAAACATACTATTAGATTTGTTATGACTGTGTAAGAGTCCAATTCTGTTCTGTAGTTGTTAGCGACTATATGTATTAAACTGGAAACAGACTATCAGATTTGTTATGACTGTGTAAGAGTCCAAGACTATCAGATTTGGGGTAGATGTTTAATAAGAGGTCCAGTGTGTTCTGTAAATGTTAGCGACTGTATGTATTAAACTGGAAACAGACTATCAGATTTGGCGTGGCTGTTTAATAAGAGGTCCAGTCTGTTCTGTAAGTGTTAGAGACTATATGTATCACTTTTACATTAGCTTGGTTGGTTTCATGAATTTGGGAAAGGTAGTTCATTCCCTTAGAGATAATTCACATGTAGTAGATAACAAATCTTATCACTATAAGTTTATCACTAAAAATATTTTCAGTTATTTCAGCAGTTTTTACTCCCTATTACTTTCTTGCATATGCTACATTATGTAAAGAAAAGTATCGGCCTTAATTGAATATGGTCGGGATGAGGGCTGGGGGGGGGGGGAAGTACGAACAAAAGTTTTTGTTGTCCAACGCAGAGACTCTTGACTCACCCACCAATGTCTGATTTTCCGACGAATGACAGGAAACGCTTAACGAAATGAACGAGGAACTGCAGGAGAACAACCGTGAAACAGAGTTAGAGCTGCGGGAGGAACTCGACCTGACCAGGAATCGGGTCCAGGAGGCCCAGCACAAGATGGGCCAACTGGACGAGAGCATAACCGACCATCAGGAGACCATCGCAAAGTTCAGACAGCTGACCGCTACTCTGCAGGTATTGCCACATCCCATATTCATATCACCGTCTGGGGGAAGCGCGCTTACCCGAGAATTTTGTGTCAAAGCGGGGTTGCGCTGAAAATCGTCAATGGACATCGTCTGCTCAACTGGCGTCGACGATGTATGATTTCTCACGGTGGTGCGAGCGAGGTGAACCGGCATCGATCGTTACCGTATCACACGCCAACTGGCGAGAAGAGAAGAAAGTGAACTTGACAGCCCGTTGGGCCTGTCTCGCCTCCGTGCCTACGAGTTGTGTTACACAACCATGATCGTCCTGTGGACTGGGAAATAATACAAAGGGGGACCACGTCTTTATTATTCAACATAATTGTTTTTCATGTACGTGGAAATTGAATGAAAGACATTCAAAGGCTCAGTTTGCTAGATCCTCCTCCATGTGACAACATTAAGGAAACCAAACCATGACAATTATATGGTGCAAATAATGGTTTTTCTTCAGATATTTTGTTTCTCCTTTTTAAAATTATTAAAAAGCAACAACCTGCTCGCTCATATGAAACAATAGAACTGTTGATACTGTTGTTTTGTAACTAATGATTGTACAGCATATACACCGTACAAGCATATGCAGTGTGTGTATCCGTTTCGCCAAAAAAAAGTTGGGTAAAGATATCATTATTGTTGGATCAGTACGCCATAACTGGTGTTTGGGGTCATACCGACGCACCTATAACCAATTGTAAACAGCTGTGTCTCTTTTCTTCTGTAAAATTGTCTTCTTGTCGCCCCTTATTCCAGGAGAAGAACCGTGAGTTGCAGAGCATCCACGAATCTGTCAAAGAGACCCAGGATGTCGCCGGGGTAACCCCTGCTTATGACTTCACCTCCAAACTGGTAGAAGCCAAAGTTCAGGCAAAGGTAATTCATTTGTTTCGTCTGCTTGAATGTAGGACTTCCCAACATACCTATTTGAGTATCTTGTTTGTACAACTACTATCAAATTACTATCTTTTGTCCAGAAATAATATGCAACTTACATGTCATGACATGCTTGATTGAGCTGAAAACACAATAAACCTACACAAGCTATCAATATAAAATGACTTATGATTGTCCAGTTAAACTGCAGACTCGGAAGCAGACAATGAAAACCCCGGATGTACTTTCACTGACCAGTGAGTTGCCTTGGCAAAGACTGGCTGCCAAGGTCAGTGGCTGAGATTTTTACGAGTTGTGATAGTTATTTCAAATATGGACGATTCTGCGCAAGGAAAGACAGATTTGTCCTAATCCCCAAGAGTATAAACCTAATGTTACTCACTGGTGTGCTTTCACAGCAGCCATCGCTGTTACTCAAGAAAGAGGAGAGAAGTGAAATGTTTTATCTATGATGATCCTTCTCTTTGAATCTTAAATCACAGGCTATCGAGGTGGAAATTGGGAAGTTGGAGATTGGTCAAGCCAAGCAGCACATCAAACTCTTGTTGTCATTCATGCCTGATAATTTCCTGAGACGAGGAGGTTAGATGGTCATTTCTCAGTAGCCGGTGACTTTTACTTAAATCTGGCAGATGCCAAACTGTTTGTCTGTACACTCGCTGGATGTGAATATGCATAACCTTATTTCTCTGAAATTTGACACACATTTGTCTATACGTTTCCAAGTAGTTAGCTATCCATGGCAGAATTAATTTATGTGGCTGTACGCTATTTTCGCCATACTACCACTTTGTTTAAATCCTCTTTGTTTAAGTCCTCTTTGTTTAAAGGCAGAAGGGCTCTACAAGAGACATTTTCACTTCTGATCATGTTGTATAGTCAGGGACCATATCTTAGTCAGTCAGGGATCATATCTTAGTCAGTCAGTTATCATATCTTAGTCAGTCAGGGATCATATCTTAGTCATTCAGGAATCATATCTTAGTCAGGGATCATATTCTAGTCAGGGATCATATCTTAGTCAGGGATCATATCCTGGTTAGGGGTCATATCCTAGTCGGGGATCATATCCTTGTCAGGGATCATATCCTAGTCAGGGTAAGCTGTGCCAGCACTTCATTTATACCCATCTAATCTTCAGGAGACTACGACTGTGTTCAAGTCCTGCTTCTCATAGCCCGACTGTTGGCCAAATCAGAGTTGGTCATTTACCAAATTAGGGACAAGGTTAGTATACATCATAGGATGGTTATACGAGACATACAACATGCAACAAAACATGCAGTTGAATGTGTCTTTGCCGACAATCAGCGTGCAAGCCAGTGTAAATTAGATTCCATTTGATTTGGAGAGTAAGGAGCGAGGTATGAATGGCATCTTGAAGGTAAAGGGAGGGGGATAATTCCCCCACTCTCGACACTGTACGATGTATTGCTGAGGGAATTGGATATCGAAACAAATTTCATTGGCAAACTTGAAGGTGGGAGTCATGCCAGTACTATTCCAGATCAGTATTATGTCTGATTCATCAATTCTCCTTCTAAGTGGGAGACATATGCCAGTAGTATTCTAGATCTATTTAATATCTGTTTGATCATGAAATGCTCCTTTTTTTAAGTGGCGAGA